>JAJIRX010000488.1:0-222636 GCA_023853785.1 Psilocybe azurescens | reverse complement strand
TCTGCATTCTGCAATGCTTCCAGCACAGAATACCAGCTTTCTCCCAAACTTCCAGCAAGGAAGAGAGCACAACCGAGAAGCACTTTGAGGCACGCCATGTTCCTCTCAGAGAGCCTAGGCGGCTGCGTTGGGCTGCCCAGTCCGAGGCCCTCGGGAAGGGCGGCAGTTGCCAAACGGGCGTCTGCGGCGGATGCTCGACCCACGACTCTAAGCTCGACACAACACGAGGGGTACAGCGAACTTGGACAACGAGTTGAAAAACATGTCTCGTGGTATTGTGAGCCTGAGCATGCCTGAGACGTTTGTCATTGCCTGATAGCTCGCCAGCACCTCCACGAACAGCTTGTCTAAGAGGTTCGTCGAGATGATGAAGGAGAACACGCCGAGGAGCGCGGGCCAGGCTTGCAAGATGATGGATTGGATGGATTGGATGGTGCGGAGGTTGTGTGTCTGCGGGTTCGTTCTGCGGAGTAAGGGTCACCACGCTGGTGGCAGTGCAGGGAGCAATGGCACGAACAAGAGGAGGACAAGCTTGAGGAGGGGTGGGGTTACTAAGAACTTGACTAGCATCAGGGTGACTAAATCAGCGGCGGCAGCAATACCACTCAAGCCCAAGATGGCGAAGCCTAAACCAAAAAGCAAAAGAAGCGGCGATGGAGGACCCTGCGACGTACATCCACAAGCTGGTCTGTCCCTGTCGCCCTCGCCGACGAGAGAGATTGTTTGGATGGGAGTTTGCGTGGGATCCGATTCCTTTGCCCCTTCAACGCTAAAATGGTTTTGGACGAGACAGAGTCATGAGACAGTGTAGGTGAGGTTGCAGGAGTCATTGCTCCTGTGCTTAGAACGAGGCTCGAGCTCATGCTTCGCGAGGGGGCGTTGGTCGTCTCAGTTGAAGCGGAAACGAAACACTAGATGAGGATACCGAGAGGTGGAATTTGAGTTTGAGGCAGGGTATGAGGATATTAATGGCAAGGTGGCAGTGGTGAAGATGGAGGAAGGGGAAGAGGAAGAATCAGCAGGACGGTTGATGTTGTTGTTGATGATGGAGGCATGGCGGGTAAAGAAGAAAGGAAGGGCGCGCGCTTTGCACAGACGCAAATTCCAATTTGATGGTAGCTCAAGCCGTTCTGCCCACGCTTTAGCAGAGCATGAAGGCAGTGATGGGAATGTATGGCTTGCCTCGGGTATCGCAGGAGCTTTGGCCTTGTCTAATTGATCAATGCTAGAAACAGAAGAATTTTTAGTTAAAGTATAGCAAGCAGAAGGTAATAAATACCATTGGAGTTTCATGGAAGATCCGTGTGAGCTCAATCCTGCCTCGCTGCCAATCATAGTCACAACACCGGAAACGGATGCACTCGCCACTCTTCCTGCCATGTCTAGACCATACGCCGCAGCTCCAGCAGCACCAGTAGCATTAGATGACGACGAAGATTCGGGCTGCACCCCAATACCCCCATTTGCTGACTGACACGTCGTTTAAGAGCTGTCACAAGAGAAGTTACAGCTTTTGAGCCGGTATCAAGGGCATCATAGCGTTCCCATAAATTTCTGATAAGTTCAGCATCGCTACATAGACTAAAGGCACATCAGTGAGCCAAAACAGGATACTGAGGGAGAATATGTGAGAGACAAACCCTCTCGTGATTTCCATGGCCAGAACACGCATCCAGAGAGATTTTGAGGAGTGAGAATGGTGTGGTTGTTCTGAAGAATCAGGACCATTTTCCTCGCTGATGATTCGAATAAGCAACATCAAGAATCCTTCCGATTCTGTCCTCAGTTCCAAGGAGAACCTTTTTGAGGAAGGAACACAGCGGGTACATCGTAGAAGCAGTGGGAATTGAGGTGTCGGAAAGGGACTTGAGCAACAGAGGGCATAGGTGACTCAAAAGAAGGATAAGTTTGTGGTGCTAGAACGATTCCTCAGTTTTAACAAAAAAATCCTACACATTGATCCTGCTTACCTTCAAGAATTGTTCATGATAATTGGTCAACATGCTTTGATCAACTCCAAATGGCATCAATGCGATGGGAGCACCACTTCAGTTTCCAACTTGTCCTTCCCATTGTAAACATTGTAAAGGATTTATTATAGCCGTGTTCTGTCGCCAAGCAAGAAAATATAGCAAACGTTGGGAGGGTATTAAGAAATAATAATAAAAGAGACTCACGAACCGCTCAAGTCGGCAGGCTGTTGTCAGATTGTTCAATGACTTGAATTGTGTTTGTTTGTCAACAGCCTCTGTGACAGGTCGACTGCTGACTCAAAAGAAGATAGTCGACCACACGATGACTTCAACTCGGACAGCGACACTGGGCGACCTTGAATGGCAAGAAAAATGTGACGGTGATGAAGAATCTCACTGCAGGAGTGATAATCATGAGAAATATGTGGATAATAAAGACATAGACTCTCTAGTAGATGATCTTGTGAGTGGAGGTACGTCAACCTTAGTGTCTTGTCTGCACCTATATTCATCTGGCTTGTTTGTTGACCTTCACCTCAGGCCTCACTTCTGCCCTAAACTTCCCCATTTAGATATGAATTTTCTGTGACCAAATCTACGAGGCGGCGTCTACGTAGATTTGGTCACAGCACTAATAAGGAAATATAGATAAGCGAGCAGCCATATATGACATAGTCAATGAGACACTGACTGAGATTTGTGGTCATTGGCTAGAAATGCCTGGTGATGACTACAGAGTGCGTCCTAATAAATTTACTCTTGATTGGTGCACAACTGATATGTCTGCTCCCAGATTCTGCAATCAATATTCTACAGGAATGCTGAAATGACACTGACACTGGCAGGATGCAGCTCTGCGTTTTAAGACAGATACTATACTGTCGTCAATTACTGTCCAGAGCTGTTGTTAATATCCTTTTTGCATTCTCTTACCACTATAATTTGCTATTCTTGTTATTCTTACATTTAACTGGCCTTTCTCCACACTGTTCCAATAAACACTTAGAATGAATCGTTTTATTATCAACGAAAACTAAACATTCAGCAAAAGTCAAAGTATGGTAGTCAGATAGTAGTGAGTGTAATTTGTAAGTGAGTGTGGAAAGCTATGTGGCAAAGCAAAAGCAGAATATAAATAGGATTAAATGTAGGAGGATTCCATAATAGAGGCTGGATCAAATAAAAGAATGTCGATATCATCATCATCGTCCTCAACCACAGTATCGTTATCAGTATCAAAGTTTTCTGTAGGTGGGTATTTATCTGAACTCTTTTAGAAATAATAGCACTAAATACCTATTGTAAAGTTAAATAGATCAACTCGCTGTTGAATATGATCACCGTCTGCCCATGCTACCAAATTCTTTAGATGAAGAAGCATAAGATTTATGCTTTCCTTGTAGTGCAAATATTGGTCTGAATCGGTTCTTCTAAGCTGAACAAGACCAGCATCAAAAGCAGCTTTTGATACTTCCAATGTGAAAAAGGTGGATGGATAGATGTCTTGAAAATGAGCTGGAATAATTCAGAGCAACTGATAACCAAAGAGGATGTAGAGGGTGAAAAGACGTGGCCGCTATATTCCAGGCATCTCTATAGGCCATATGAGAGTTGTTTCGGTTGTGAATGAATCTGTCTGGATCAAGTTCACATAGATATCGGTGGAAGTCTCCTTTCCTGCCAACAAATACTTTTAAATGAATTTAGTCAAGAAAAAGATGGAAACGATGTACAGCTTTAAATAAAAACATTGGCCTCATTGCTGTCAGCTAAAGGAATCATTCTGGAGTCCAGAAGAGAAAGTATTTTTCTAGAATAGAGGATTGCCCGTTGCATGATAACTTTTTGGAACCGTGGAAGTAAATGAACACGTGGATGGTCTGAACCATTTCTCATGACTGGGAGCATATACCAAATCTTTCTCAGGGGAGGACCATTTTACGATAGGCAAATGCTACTAGATCCCTTTGTTTCCTGGAGAAAGGCTCATTGCCACTTGCAATTCCTCTGTTGATGTATTCAATTGCATCTAAGTGTAGATATGATGTTAACTGTTTGAAATTCAGAAATGCTGAACATCTTACCAGGATAACAATGCGCTGAGATTGCAATTTCTGCAAGAACAAAATATGATTTTCTGGCAGTTATTGGATCAAGCCTTTGCATTCCAGTTGAGCCAGAAATGAGGCTTGAGGGAGGGTCTGGAGGGTAGAAGTAGCAGACGTAGAACGGCGATGCCAGAAACCAAAGAGTGTGGTAAAAACATGGGTCTGTAGTAGAGTGTAGGATGAATAAAAATGCTTCTAACAGGTGAAAATCAGTGAAATATAAAAGAACATACATGTCAATAATGTTGTGGATATGAAAACAGAAAATGAATGTGTAATATGTATGCTGTGTGCAATCCGTGAACTTGCTGTGCGACCATGAGTTAGTAAGCAATCACGTATTCTGTCAGCAATGTTGATTCCCACAACTTCACTAAAGTTCAGATTACTACGTGATTCTGTTCAACGTATCTACTGCCAGTGTCTATGTCTGTAGCAGCTATACATATGGTCAGCAATGTCCTCTCCATTTCTAAGCTCTAAGGACTATATGCCACATTCAAAATTGTCAACTCCATCACCATCCACAAAACCTGATACGCCATTATCGCAGACACGCTGGCCAGAATCAGAAATTTCAAGCTCGCTGCTTATAAGATCTTCACCTCATTTGCAAGGCAGATGGGTATCTTTAGCTCTTCACCTCATATACAAAGCAAACATACTTCATTTCATCGCCAATATGCAATTCTCCAGTTCTAGACCAGCAATCTCCAATCATAACGAGTCACCGATACCTATCTCTAGCTTTGTCTTCTCAGAAACGTTCTGATTTCTATTCCTCTCCAACTCCTATGGCCTCTCAAACTCTGGGTATCTCCTCTGTCTCATCTTCAAGTGAATCTATTATCAATACTAGTCGTCATCAACATTCTACAAAGCCTATTTTTCCAAAAAGCGCCAGTTCAAGAAAAACATCAGCCCAAAAACATGTCATTAATATCATCCAGCACATTCTATAAGAAGAAAACACCATCTCTGAAACTTTTCCTACGCAAAAACTAGCCCATGTTCAGTACTTTACAGTGCCCCATGGGTACCGGTTGGAACCGCTTGGACCCAGTCGGAACTAATCGGAACCGGTCAGAATCCAATCAGAATCCACTTGGACCCACTTGGAACCAGTCGGAATCCAGTTGGAATTTCTCATAATGTACTTAATCAGTGTATAATACAATGCTTAATCAGCATTACATAATAATTGCTTACATAAGCTTATGAATAATGTATTCAAATCACATGATATTGTATGCTTAGTCAGTATTATATAACATTTCTTACATAATGTTACAACAAGTCTTTTTCTTTTTTCTTTTCTCTTTTCTTTTCTTTTCTTTTCTTTTTCCTTTCCATCAATCATTCTACGAAACTCCATCATACCTCTGATGGACTTTCGACTCCATCTTTATGATACATCATTGATGAACGTTTGATTTGTTTCCTCTATTCTTATATACATCTGCTGATGAACATTCGATCTTGTTTCAACTCGATCTGTTTCCACTATTCTTATATACATCTGTTGATGAACATTCAGTCTCGTTTCAACTTGCTGTACAATTCTTAGTATTTATACCAGAGAGGATCTACTGTATTCTTTAGCTAGTTCTTGAGAATCCAACCTGCTTAACCTGCTCAACTCGAACTTGAACTTGTTCTTGTACAACGATTGGTGGTTAGATTACGCACACTGCGTGACTCTAACTTGAAATTGTAACAAAAGAACTAGCTTCTCACTCTACCATACTGCTTCGTCCACAAGTGGTATCAGGAGCTTGAACCAGACACCACGACATCTCGAAGCGGAACTTTCTCCGCAGACTACGACACTGACGACAGTGGTGAACGAACACCTACATCAGACATTCAACTCACTACCCGAACTCCAGGACTATCATCAGGAGAAGAATACTTCACCGGCGCCTCTGAACCCTCTGAACCCTCTGAAAACTCTGAACCGAACGAAACACAAATGGTTGACCAAATGGCAATCAACACCCCAAAGACAAGGGAACTCTCTCTTAACAAACCTATCGCCCTTCCAACGGCGAACGGTTTAAAAGCAAGAAGTTCCTTCAAGAATGTATCCTCTATATGGGGATCAACAAAGACGTCTCACGACACTGAACCAAAATGAATTGCATTCATGCTCTCTTTCATGCAAGAAGGGAACACGGTCGTCTGGAAACAACAATTCATCCAGAACAAATTGAACCTCAACACAGGGGACATTGACTTACCGACATACAAGGAATTTATTGATGAATTCCAGAAGGCATTCAAGCCTGAAGAAGAAGACATCGATGCATTGGACAAACTGAAAATGCTTCAACAGAAGAACTTGACCGCCGAGCAACTAGTAACCAAGTTCAAACTACTGGTTGGAGAAGCAGGAATGACTAATGACTCCGGCACTGCAAACAAACTTTTGATCGAAATGTTCAAGACGGCGCTAAACCCGGTGCTAGTTCAGAAGATCATCCAGTCCGAGAAGAGGCCCACCAAGATCGAAGAATGGTACAACAAAGCCATGTCTTTCGATAGGAGCTATCGACTCGCGATGGCAATAAGAGGCCCGTCTCAAACGAATGCGCGAATTTATCCCCAGAACCGTGCCGAGAAAGGACCCCTTTGCAATGGACGTCGATGTTATGACCACCGAGGAACGAACAAGCCTTATGAAAAAGGGGGCTTGTTTCAGATGCAAACAAACAGGACATCTTGCAGTAGACTGCCCTCAGAAGAAGAAGAACAACCCCTTCTTACCAAAGGAGACGCCAAAGAAGAAATGGACACCCAAGGACCTTCATGCCCATATCCAGGAACTGAACATGGAGGAAAGAGAGGAACTGGCGAGTTTGGCAATGGGAAACCAGGAGGAAGAGAGCAACACTGAGGATTTTTAAACCGGAGAACCGAATCGACATCGGTCTCTCCACGATTAGGCATCTATTCTGTATTTATGGCTACACTCGAGAATAAATCTATGCATTTACCGATTTCTTTCTCTGCCATAAAAAACGGAAAGCCACAAATTGTCGAAACCTCGGGTCTAATTGACTCTGGAGCTGGTGGAAAATTCATCGACCAAAACTACGCTAGGCAACTTGGACTCGAACAAAAACCCTTGAAAAGGAACCTCACAGTATACAACGTGGACGGAACCCTCAACAAGAAAGGAATGATCTCTACCTTTGTAGAACTCAATCTTACCATCGGGAACAGGACAAACAAGGAAATTCTCTTTGTCTCTGGATTAGGACAACAAAAGATCATTTTAGGACTGCCTTGGCTTCAAAAACGAAACCCTGACATTGATTGGGAAACTGGGAAAATTAAATGGAGAGTTTCCAAATCCATCCGAGCCACTACTATGGAAGAAGAACTGGAAGAAACCAAACCGATCATGGACACTACAGACGCCCCACTCGAAGACTTCAATGCTTTGGTAATTGACTTTATCGAAGCAAGAGACTCTGAAGAAATGGACCAGGCATGGATCAACGCAAAAACCACGGCATCACAAACACTGGCAATGGAACACAAAAATAGGACACCTGCTAAACCTCTGGAAGAACTTATTCCCCCGGACCTCCACGACTACCTCGGACTTTTCGACAAGAAAGCGGCAGATCGATTTCCAATCTCAAGACCCTGGGACCACAAGATCGAACTGAAGCCTGGATTCAAACCAAAACCATGCAAGGTCTATAGTCTCACCCCCGAAGAACAAATCGAACAGGACAAATTCCTTAAAGAAATGCTGGACAAAGGATATATTGTCAAATCAAATCGGACATTGCATCACCGTTTTTCTTTGTAGCCAAGAAAGACGGAAAACTGCGACCCTGTCAAGACTATCGATATCTAAATGAATGGACAGTCAAGAATGCCTACCCTTTGCAACGAATCCCGATCTACTGGACAAACTCAAAGGAGCAAAATTCTTCACCAAGCTCGATGTCAGACAAGAATACAACAACGTCCGCATTCGAAAGAAGATCAACGGAAGGCCGCCTTCAAAACGAATCGAGGACTCTTTGAACCCACGGTTATGTTCTTTGGATTATGCAATTCCCCAGCCACTTTTCAATCCATGATGGATTCGCTGTTCGAAGGCGAGATCTCTGGAGGATTTGTGATTATCTACATGGACGACATCTTGATCTTTGCCGATAATCAAGAAGATTTGGCAAAATATGAACGGATTGTCCTGCAAAGACTAAAAGATAACAACCTATACCTCAAACCGGAAAAATGCGTCTTCAGACAACTAAAAGTTGAATACCTGGGAATGATAATCGAAGAAGGAAGAATCTCCATGGATCAATCGAAACTCAAAGGAATCCGAGACTGGCTGGCGCCTACCACAGTCAAGCAAGTCAGAGGATTCCTAGGATTCGGGAACTTCTACCGAAAATTCATCAGGAAGTTCTCCACGGTGGCACAACCCCTGAACGACCTTCTAAAGAAGGACAAGAAATTGAATGGACGGATGCAGCTCAACGAGCGTTCGACGAACTAAAACGATGATTCATGGAAGAACCGGTTCTCTCGATGCCAGACCCAAACAAACCATTTCAAATTGAATGCGACGCCTCAAAATATGCATCTGGAGCCATGTTAACTCAACTCGATGGAAACGGAGATAGACACCCATGCGCATTTATTTGAAAACCTTTTCAGCAACAGAAAGGAACTACGAGATCTACGATCGGGAACTCCTGGCAATTGTACGAGCATTACAGGAATGGAGACACTATATTCAAGGATCCGAACACACGACGATCATCCATTCTGACCACAAAAACCTAACCTATTTCAGAAGCCCAAGAAATCTGAACAGACGGCAAGCTCGATGGTCATTATTCCTATCCAATTCGATCTGAAACTTATCCACATGCCCGGAACAAAAATGATTCAATCTGACGCCTTATCAAGAAGGCCAGATTTCATACCAGATGAAGACCACGACAACGAAGATGTGACCTTGCTACCAGAGGAACTTTTTGTCAATCTAATTGACACCGAACTACAACAGAAAATCGTTGATTCAAAAGAATTCGATACAGATATTGCGGAGATCTTAAAGGCTCTACTACAAGAAGGACCATCAACCCTTCGGACTGACCTCGGCGACTGGAAAACAGAAGAATTCAATGGAAAAAATGTCATTTTTATAAAGGCAAAACATATCTACCGAAGAACCAAAACCTATGGCAACAAGTAGTAAAATCTTTTCATGATCTACCATCGGCAGGACACCCCGGAGAACTCGAAACATACAACGCAGTAAAGACACATTACTGGTGGCCAGGGCTACGTTCCTTCGGTAAAACAATACGTCAAAGGCTGTGGGATCTGTCAACAATTCAAGATCAACAGAAACCCCTCTCACCCATCCTTCATGCCAGTCGCCGGACCAACTTCTACGCAACCATTTGCAAACTGTTCTATGGACTTTCTAACCGACTTACCACCGGTTAAAAACAGCACGGTGAACTACGTAGTGTGTGATTTGATATATAAATCGAAAACCAAAACACAAACCAGAGAGGAATGGTCTAGACTAGATAAGACGACTCTCTCCCTGTTGAGTTAAAGTGAGGGCTGGCTTTGCCACTAGGTTGTGAAGATGTATGTGGTCTGAGGAGGGCAGGGACGTATGAAGAAGGAGGAATGGATGAGGGAATATAAAATGCCCTTGAGTATTTACTGAGAGGAAGCAACCCGACTTGATTAGGGTAGAACGGTGTGAACGAAGAGTGATGACTGTGGAGGGGTCAAATGACTAGATAATTTGCAGGGATTGATACGGGGCAGGAGTGAGAATGTAGTCTTGATCCTAGTGCGCTTTAATCGAGTCTACAGCGTCTGCAAAGCTAGAAGTAAAGCCTGCTGATAGAGTAATGACTTGAGCGGCCTGGAGTGATATATGATGAAGGATTGTGCGATGTTCTTGAACCAAAAATCAAACAGAGCGGTGGAGTGAATGAGGGATGACTAGGGCGATGGATGAAGATGACAACAAGACCAAGATTGCAGAATAAAAATATTCTGGAGCAATAGAAGCGATGGGGAGTTGAGGATCTTGAGGTAGAGGAAGAATGAAGGGTCTGGAGGATGATAGGATCGAAATGAACTGGATAAATTGCTCTGGGATGTGAGAGCGTGGGTGGTTGGATAGGCTAGTCTAGCCTCTGATGAACGTCTTGAATAACTGGAGTGATTGTTGAATTTCGTGCTGAATAGTGATAGAGATTGATTGAATGCGTGCTTGGAGTGCTGGACTGAGTACTTGATAACTTGAAATCTTTGCTGTGAAGAAAGTTGGGGCTTGTAACTTCCTTGCATTCCAAGCGATACTAATACATGGTTTATATACCAGAGAACATAGAAAAATATTTAAAAGAGATCAAGCGTCCAAACTATACTAATCATTCTGTAGAACGACACCCAGTAGTCCCATCTGTCAACTACATACAATAGATTGAAGGCTGATGGAGTTTAGGAGTGAAAAATAGAAGGATGAGTAAGTAAGTAACATAGGATGAGTAAGAAGTATAAGCAGGATTATGAAAAGCGAAGTGAGATGAGTAAGAAAGAAGCGAAGCTGAGTAAGTACAATAAGCAAGAATGACAAAAGGAAGGAAGGATCAATCATATGAAAGTGTCAGACAATAGAAAAGGAGCCAAAATAGCGAACAAGTACCATGCCAATGAATAGAACCAGTCTATTCATGGCACAGCTCAGTCATCCATTACCAAGACTGCTGAGTGAGACAAAGATTTGCTGCATATGTGGAATCCAGTTAAGGACCAAATAGTTGTAGATGATCAAATGCTGATGACGATGGTGATATATGATGCTGTGCAGTGCTGTGCGTACTAGGATAGATAGGAATGATGTCCAAGAATAATCTCGCGCATAGCCTTGAGGTTCAAAATAGATAGACGATTGAATCATTGATAGGGAATGTAACTGATCAAAGGGTTGAAGTGGAGATTGAAAGTTGGAATGGAGCTTGAAGTGGACTGTGAATGGGCTTTGACGTTGAATATTGAGGGATGTGCTTCAGATAAAAATGCGAAATAATAACCCTGGCTTCTGCATGCAATGGGGAGTCGAGACAGATGCTCTAAGCTTATAGATAAATCTCATATCCAATCAAAATTGGTGTATGACAACGGGACAGATCGTGGACGCAATCATGGTCGTGGTAGACCATGGGCTTACTAAGGGGGTGATTTTAATACCTTGCCGAAAGAAAGGGGAACCGGGAGAAGCACTGGACGCGGAAGGAGCAGCCCAACTCCTACTCGACAACCTTTTCAAACGATTCGGACTCCCAGACAGCATTATCTCCGACCGAGATCCCTATTTACCGCAAAAGTCTTCCAAGAACTCATGAGACTCTTAGGGATCAAGTCCAAATTAACGACGGCCTATCGTCCAATAGGAGACGGAACCACCGAACGATTCAACCAAGAAATAGAAGCTTACCTATCCATCTATTGTTCTTCACACCCAACCGATTGGAACAAGTCGGTCGGAACGTTGGAATTCACTCACAACAACAGGAAGCACTCCGAAAGGGTCAAAACCCCATTCGAACTCACCTTAGGTTCATCCCCGTTGGCCATTCCACTCGCATTCGAGAACACCAAAGCCCCGTCAGTGGAAGAAAAAGTCAAACACCTCCTGAAAGATCGAGAAGAAGCGCTAGCCGCCCACGAACTTGCAAGACAAAGGATAGCTGAACGACGAAAATCGAACTTCAAACCATTCGAAAAAGGGACAAAAGTTTGGCTAGACTCCCGCAACATCTCCACGAGGTATCACTCAAAGATGAAACCGAAACGAGAAGGCCCGTTCACAATCACAGAAGTCTTGGGACCTCTCACGTACAAACTCAAAATCCCCAAGATATGGAAGATCCACAACGTTTTCCACGCAACTCTGCTCATGCCATACAAAGAAACAGAAACATACGGACCGAACTTCCCTAGACCACCACCTGAGATCAAGAATCAAGAAGAACACTGGGAAGTTGAAACCATTTTAAATCATAGAAAGACTGGACGAAAACCCAAAAAGGAAAACAAAAATATCAATACCTTATCAAATGGACGGGATTCCCTATCTCCGAAGCAACGTGGGAAAAAGATGACGCGTTCGGCGGCGACAGCGAGACTCTCCAAGAATACCGCCAATTACACAAACTCTGATCATCACTACCATCCTGATGCCTCACTTTCTTCGATGCATCGCCTCTTCTTTCACTCGAAGCTCTGAAACGAACCAATTCGAAACTCCCATCTTTGATACCCCTTTGACCGATCAAACTGTAGAAGACCTTGAGACGCTGCGAAGAGAAATCCTCACCCAATACAACAAAGCAATCGATCAGAAGGAAACGGCAAAACAGAACTACCGTCCGGCTGCCGCTAGACTTGCTCACCACCAAGCCAGATCTCAACGTCTCAAGCTAAATCTGGTCGAACAGGAGCTCTACCAACGCCTTCCACTAATTACCAAAGTAGTTAAAAGGCCAAGTCGTTCCATCTCTAAACCATTCCTCAACCATCAGAACAACGCAACATGTCCTTCATTGATACCCCACCGCTTCTTCCTCTTCTACCCCTGCCAATTCACGTATGTGAGGCAAACGACCTGCCGTGCCCAGTCATGCCCAAACACTGTCGACCTTTGAAGCGATGGAACTCTTCGCCCGACGACGAAGCGGCTCAAAAGATCTGCTCATACTTTGAAGATCCTGACACCGTTCTTGCCCTCGACGAACTGGCGAAGGTTTCCAGAGCCTATCAACAAGAAGAACGAGAAATCCGTCTTGCCAGACACCGATCTCATGTTCGAGAGACCATGGCATCAATTTTACTAGACAGACTTCAATCATGGGGACTAGAAAGAGAAATCGAAGACGTGTTGTGGAAACATCGTCGCGAATCACCCTCAGTGCGAAAACCGTCCGTATTTCCTCTCTCCAGTTTCCATCTTCAGAACGCTGTTCCTTCTCGACCCCTTCCTGCCCGTCCCTCCCGCTTATCGCCGATCAGTACGATTTTCACCAGTCATTGACAATTCGCCCTCACCGCAGATTTCGCCTCCTGCCTCAACTCCCTCAAGATCTCCCATTCCTACGCCCAACACCTCTGACGATATCCAAGCACCACAACTCATCAACGAAGCTCGTCCGCCCTTCGTCTTCTACAATGAATTGCTCAACGAGCGCGACGTCTGTCACTTGCTTCCACTGCGGCGAACCCAGACATATCCGCCCCAAATGTCCTAAGTTCAAATGCATCTACTGCTATCGGTATGCACCTGGACATTCTTACCGAGACTGCAGCTACTGCCCAGACAATGAGCATCACGTCGACCCCCTATTATGGAGGAGTTGACGAAGATCTTCTCGACAACGCCGGAATCGCAAACACCACTGGCGAAGCCTTACGGAGGTTAACGAGTTTCTGGATACATTGGGTTTCACTCCTTCTGAGGCATAAGGAGTGTAATATGGGGGTAATGTTACGACAAGTCTTTTTCTTTTTCTTTTCTCTTTTCTTTTCTTTTCTTTTCTTTTTCCTTTCCATCAATCATTCTACGAAACTCCATCATATCTCTGATGGACTTTCGACTCCATCTTTATGATACATCATTGATGAACGTTTGATTTGTTTCCTCTATTCTTATATACATCTGCTGATGAACATTCGATCTTGTTTCAACTCGATCTGTTTCCACTATTCTTATATACATCTGTTGATGAACATTCAGTCTCGTTTCAACTTGCTGTACAATTCTTAGTATTTATACCAGAGAGATCTACTGTATTCTTTAGCTAGTTCTTGAGAATCCAACCTGCTTAACCTGCTCAACTCGAACTTGAACTTGTTCTTGTACAACGATTGGTGGTTAGATTACGCACACTGCGTGACTCTAACTTGAAATCGTAACACATAAGCTCTTAAGTAATCCATTCAGGTCACATGATATTTGTAATAAATGTGAAATTATAAAATACACTCAACAGGAATTGAACCAGCAGCTTCATATATATTAATTCTATACACACATTACCAACTACACTATTATTGCTTGTGGTATTATCAACATTTTATAAATTATATACCATTCTTTACAACACCCAATAATATATTCTGGCACTTCCTCTGAAGCTATACCCACATATTATATATCAAAATGATCAGAAAATTGAGGGCAATGCATCTGTAATTACACCATTATCAGAATATTATGTCAGCATGTTCAATATACAAAATACTGTAAATTTGAATATATATAGATATTGTAAACTACATTTTGCAACAAAATAGCACTCTGTTAGCTATATATTAATAGTGTTACAATAATAGAAATTAATGGAATACAAAGATTAATTTTATTCAAGACATTTAGATTATATAAGCACAGATTTATATGAAAAATAGGTATTTCTTTACCAGAAAATTTTTAATTTTATATAACTATTACATAAACATATTCTCCTCAATTTTACAATCCTAACAATACCAAATTTGTCACAAAATGTTGAGATCTATGTATACTTTTTGTGTTATTACTTGCTGAGCTGTAAATAGTATGCTGACATAATGTAGTTCCGCTTGGTACCACTCGGATTCCACTCGGAATTGGGTCTAATTGGGTTTCAAATTTGATGAATACCACTTGGATTCCAGTTGGATTCTGATCGGATTTTGGTCGGACTTGTTAACAGTGGAACTGGTCGGTACTGGTAGTTCGATCGGAATCCAGTCGGAATCTGGTTGGAAAAATTTGGACATTTTACTGCTAATTTGGCAGGGACACTGCCAAATAAAATTCAGTCAGAACCAGTCAGAATCCGACCAGTTCCGATCGGTACCTGTGGGGGAGTGTAAAGACCTCCCCATGTTCATGCATATCGGAGTCGCACCCTGACAACATCTATTCAAGCCGCTAGGATTGCAAAAAACTGGCCTCTGATTTGTCCACTGTATCCACATTTCAAATGTGATTGCAGAAAGAATACAATGCTGTGCTAAAGCTTTCTGAAGCTCTTCAAAAGTACGTCCACATCGTTCACATTATTCTACATTTATCTAATATTAGACTCTCAGATGATTACTAATTTCTATATGACTCAATATACACTTCATGTCGTATCACACACTAATATATTTGTTATTATCTCTTCTTCATCTACCAGCTTTATCACTGCTCATCTATTTTCTCTTATTCTATCATGAGCTATCGTTGTGAGGCTACATGTGGTAGACATTTCAAAACATCCAAAGGCCTCAATTCACATCTCAGCACCGCCAAATCATGCACTTGGTATATGAAAGGAAAGCTACGGAACTTGGGACCTGTAAACACCAGCATTTCAACGAGACATCAAAATGAAACAGAAGAGCAAGCAGAAGGTGGAGATCCATTCAACGTTAGTCTAGATGGTGATGAAAATCTTCCAGAAGAGCAGGATTGGGACGACTACAATCCAATGAATCATGAGGACTTCGATTTTGATATGTCAGCTCTTCAAGCAGGTGGAAGCCATCGAGATGAGTTCCACTTCATTCCCAACACTCCAGAGCTACCAGAGGATGGCGTTGAAGGAGAAGATGGACCTGGTCCACAAACCGCTGCCAATAGGATCCAGTCAGCTGCTTTGCACTATAGTAAAGTTTTGGATGATAATGAAGATGATCACACAATTATATGGACCAAGAATGCTGGTGATATCATTCACCACGTCATACCTCCCAGGTATATGCCAGAAGAAGAAAATACCACCATTGGAGCGAGTAAATTTTTTCCCTTTGCCTCAGAGCTCGACTGGAAAGTTGCTCAGTGGGCAGTGATGGATGGACCTGGTCATAACGCATTTGATAGACTGCTGGCCATACCAGGAGTGAGCATCATTTATTCATATTTAGCGTGTTTTGCTAAAATTTCACGAAGGTGGTAGAAAAATTAGGCCTTTCATACAAGAACATACGAGTCCTTCATCAAAAATTAGACGACATACCAGAAAAGGCAGGAGAGTGGCAGACAAAACATCTATTTTTCAAGGACAAACCTAGCGAAACATTCACAATCTGCTTTTGTGATCCTATTGCTGCTATTCAAAGCTTGTGGAAAGATCCTCATTTCTCTAAGGATATGGTGTATGCACCTGCCAAGATATTCTCAGGTGAAAACTCTGGGGAAATCGTATATTCTCAGAAATGTGGACAGGAAAATGGTGGCATGTTTTACAGGTACATTTTACTGTTTTTGGGAGGATTTCTTACTCAGCTTGTATATTTCAGTCAATGCTGCCACTTGGTGCTACTGTTGCTCCTGTTATCATAGCCACCGACAAGACGCAGCTTACTCAATTTTCAGGAAATAAATCTGCTTACCCGGTATATCTCACAATCGGAAACATTCCAAAAGCTACGACGCAAGCCTTCCAAACATGCCTGTGTCCTAATTGCATATCTGTCAGTCGACAAACTTGATCGGTCCAAAATGAATGATCAGCAGCATTGGTCCTGTGTCCAACGTACTTTCCATGATTCCATGCGCATTGTCCTTCAGCCTTTAATTGATGCTGGTCAAAAGGTGTGGAGATGGTCAGCACTGATGGAGCTGTTCGCAAAGTCCATCCAATCCTTACCTGCTATGTCGCCGATTATCCAGAACAATGTCTTGTAACATGCACCAAGTATGGAACATGCGTCAAATGCAAGGCTCCAGCTATAGAACTTGGAAACAAAGAACCTCATGAGCGAAGAACTCAGGAGTGGACAAAATCCATACTTCAAGAGAGTAACCAACGTGCAAATGGGAATCCAAATTCATTCCATAACTTTTGCATGTCATATGATGTGGCGGGTAGTGTTTATCAACCTTTTGGGATGGATTTCCTCTTACCGATATTCATCGATCTATTACACCAGACGTTTTGCATCAGCTGTATCAAGGGGTGTTCAAACATCTGGTAGCTTGGTGTCAGAAAATTCTATCCCCTGCTCAACTGGATCAACGTATACGATGTCTTCCTATTGGATATGGGCTACGTCATTTCAAAATGGAATATCTGCACTTTCGCAAATCTCAGGTCCAGAGAGGAAAAATATGGGTAAAATTCTACTTGGTTGCCTAATTGGAAGCATACCTACCAAGGCTGTGGTCGCTATCACTGCTCTTCTTGACTTCATTTATCTTGCTCAGTATACTACACACAGTACAGAAACACTTGGCTATCTTCAGAGTGCATTGAATACATTTCACCAACATTGCGACTACTTTATCCAAACAGGAGTACGAAAGGACTTCAACATTCCAAAATTCCATTCTCTTCTACACTATGTGGAGGCTATCAAACGTTTGGCACTACTGACAACTACAACACTGAGCTATTTGAACGGCTTCATATTGATTTTGCCAAACATGGATGGAGAGCTACAAATCAGAGAAACGAATTTCCTCAAATGATTCGCTGGCTTTCTCGTGGAGAAAAGATTGTGGGTTTTGACATCTATCAAAAATCACTTCAATCGTCCAAATCATCACCGGCATCCCAATTTACACAAGTCAAAACCAAACAGCTTTTTGATAATCATGGCGACATCAAAATGGCTCCTCCTACCTCCAGTGCTATAATGCCTTTCAAGCAGCTTCAAAAGCCACCTATATCGATTTCTAAAGAGCCTAATTTTCCCAACCGATCACTTTCCATTATTGAAGAAAAACATATGGCGCCACATTTTTCCTATTATTTGAAGGTTTTTTAAACCAATACTCCGATACTCCTACTACCAATCAAAATTTGGGTAATATACCACTTCCATTCACAAAGTTGATGTTTACAACATGTTTCGATTCCATCCTGAAGTAATTGACAATGAAAATGACATGGAGGAAAACGATATTGTTAAGGCTCTTCCAAAGTCTGACAAACTTCCACATGGCCGATTTGATACCGTTGTTGCTATTGTCAACGTTGATGCAGAATCAACAGGACTGATAGGTATGATATAGACTTTATATTGATTCCAAATTGCGGGCTAATCTTCATTTTTTAGGGACAAAAATTGGTCGTGTTCGTGTTATATTTACTCTGCCAAAGTTCACAGAGACATATGCTGGTAGAGCTCTATCATCACCAATATGGCCAAAAGGACCTTTGGCATATATTGAATGGTATTCACCTTTATCTAAAAGAGCAGAAGAACATCATGGTATGATGTATCGCATTAAAACAGTGATGACTACAACAACTCCTACAAGGCCACAAGGCACAATTATACCTCTGGCCAATATACGACAAAGCTGTATGCTATTTCCTGCTTTTCCCCAGGGGTCTGTCCCTCCTGAATGGTCTTCTGCAAATATTTTAGACTCCACAAACACGTTTTTGTTAATAACTGGTTAAGTAAATATAGCTATCAAACTATATGGTAGTTCTTTAATAAAGCTTTGCATATTACTTGTTATATATTGTGAACAATGAGAGGAATTTTAAATCCACTTGATGTATTTTTCAATACACAAACTACTTAAGACAATCTGGGGAAAAAATTCTTTAGTAATTGCTTAAAGATTTCTGAGAGTTTTACGTATATCTTTAATTTCCCAAAGACTCTAAAGCAGCTTGGGGCAAATTAAAGATCAGAAGTTACTTTGTAAATATGTCATTTACCTAAGTTGATCTGAGATCAAAAGTCATTTTCCTGATGTATTTATAATTCTGAATTAAAAGACTTACTAGGGTATTGAATGCCCACTTAAAGGAGGACTTATCACTCCCCAGCTTTTTTAAGAATTCCCTTATTCCTCACTGATTCTCTGTACAATTATTTTAGCACTAGATCCCTTTAAATGGGCATTCAATACCCAAGTAAGTCTTTTAATTCAGAATTATAAATATACTAATTTGATTGTAAGGCATGTGAGCAACTCAACTCTTGGCTTGGTGGATATGATTCAATTCTTAAATGTACGACACCAAGCAACTTTAATTGGTTTATCCACACAATGTTATTTATCCATACCAAATGTGTTCTACAAAAAGCACAAAATAAAGCATTAGAAGATGGATATGGATGAAGAAGAGTGAAGATAGTTTCAATTATTTAAACATAACTGTCTATGTAAATAAATGAAATTTGTACTTTATATGTCAAATGATAGTACTTCACAAATTTATTAGATTCCTTGCAGATTCCTCAGAGATTCCTCACTCATTCCTTCACTTTTAGCATATTCCTTCAATATTCCTTGAGGATTCCATGGGTCTGAGGAATCCTCAAGGAAAACTGAGGGAGTGATAAGTACAGCACCATTTGGTAAAAATAACTTGGGAGAAGCCAATTTTACAAAAGCAATAGATTTCTGAGGGCATCATCCACTGCAAGCAAAGTTTGCCAAACCGGTTTAATGAATGCAGATCTCAAACCACAAACTTGTTGGTACTACTACCTCTGGAACATACAGTATATGGCACAATGGCCACCAGGAACAACATGGCATCAACACAGCATGGCCTTGCCATGCATATGCACACATTGACAAGTTGCAACACTTGTGCAACACTTTGATGCCAGTGTGCATGCATTGACTTGACCACTTGTAGATATATAAAGTAGAAAGGTATTAATAGATAAACATCTTCCCCTTCAAATTCTTGGTACACATATGGAGCTTATTGACCTTGCCATTATACTGTCAAAGCAACCTTTTCTCACAAAGAACCTTATGCCTGCTCACATTCATGAATTCATTTGTGTTTCTCTGAATATAGGCAATAACTGCTTAAAACTTGCATGGGAGATGGTCCAACACATATACATAATATGGTATGGTAATATGGTAATTATGCCCACCGACAGTGAGAGAAGAGCAGTGCCAGATACAAAAGGGAGACATGGTGGCGACAGTCCACAGAAAATGTGGCACAACCAGTGTTTGTTTGTTTGGCCACTGCCAAAAGCAAACAAGTTTGCAGTGTAAGAATTCTAGAACAGATATGCTCAGTTGTTTGTGAGGCAAATGACTGAGAATGAATTTATATCTACCTAGAACAGATACACTAGATAATTATTTAGTACAACAATTCAATATGTTCAGTAAGAAAGAATAATGCTCACCTCAGTTGTTTGTGAGGCAAACGACTGAGGAGAGCTCGTATCAAAATCTTGTATATAATGTAGTCCATTATCAAGATTCATATCTACAAAGTGAATAGAAACTAATAGAAGTGTATTGTGTACCACAATAAAGATAACAAATTGAATATATTGTATACTACAGAGGAAAAGGAATAGTGCAATAATGCACCATTAATAAACCAATATATTATAATGAATGTGCATACAAATTTTTAAGGAACCAGCAGTCGCACAGCCAAACAACAACAAGGCGCTATCGTGTGTGTTTGCTTACTATATTCCAACATGCAGTCTGTGGTTTGCCCTAGAAATAGAGGTTTGCAGTTTGAGGTTCAGGAGTTTGAGGTTCACATACCAGGTCCAGCAAACTTTGCTTGCAATGGGCATGACTTTCTGTGATTTCTCCATGTTCAACATCACATTATTGATTATTATTGATTATTATTAAAAGTAACAAAACAGGAAATACCGAGTTACAATAGCAACAACAGAAAAATCATGTTCACATCACATTATTAAAAACAAAACAGGAAATATATTTGCACAAAGATAGAATCTTGATATTGCACCCTCGCTGGGTCCCTGTGTAAAGAACAAGCCTTTACTTATGTAAAGGCCTTGTAACTACTAAATGAAAGTGCTCTGTGTTGGCATCCACAAACATCCTTGACAACCTCTCCGACCTCACCCCAATGTCATTGGATCTACAAGATGAGCTTGATTGCTACCTTGCTGCTGAAGTCAAAGATGTGAAGGATGCTTTGATGTGGTGGTATAATAGGTGTAGCACTTTTCCTTGCCTCTTTCAAATGGTGTGTGATTATCTGTCAGTTCCTGGTGAGTATTTACAATTCATTCATGGCTCAATTACTGACTAATTAAACCAGCAACTACTCTCAATGTTGAGCGCACATTCAGCCAAGGCTGTCTCATGCTTCCTCACGCCTGCAATTGCCTCAATGTCCAGTCTACTCATGATCTCATGTGTGTAGGTTCTTGGAGTGTGCTTGGTTTAATCAAGGATTCCAACTTAAAGGCTGTTTTAAGAGTTGATATCACTGAGGAGCAAGACCTGGCAGAGGACTGGGATGCTATCTGCGGCCTGTAGTTAATTTTTGTCCCTAATTATATACCATTGAATGCTCTACTGTTTTCTATACCCCAGGGTTTTTCTTACCCCTGGGACCCATTCTAACCCAAACCTGAACCCAAAAACACTCCTACCCTTCACTGTGGGATAGGTTTTCAAAGGGTTCAGGTACGAGTACCCTCAAAATCACCCTCGGGTTACCCAGGATGATCACTAACATCAAGGTCAGGGATATCACCATCAGTCCCATTTCGGGGGAGCATTCCTGGTGGGGAAGCAGGGGATCAGATTGATGCTGAGGAGGGTGTGTACCAATGGGTGGGGCGACATCACTGGTATTTTGGGACATGTTTTGTAGTGCGCAAAAAGGCGGAGATGAAGGAGATCAGGAGATCCGAATGAAGGGATGTTGAAAAGGAAGGTTCAGCATGAGATATATGCGCAAAAAATGAGAGAGATCTGAGTGAAGGACTTGGAAAAGGCAAAATGTAAATCTCTCTGTGAAAGTTGAAGGGACCGAGAGTGAGAGAGGGAAACTCGAGGACTGCAGTTTAAGTATTATGAATATAATATCGAGTGATTCTAAAGAACCAGAATTGACAAATGCCTGACAAGGCAGATCATTAAATTATCCTTTGATGGATGATGAAGATCATTGAAGATCCCGAAATGGAATCCCCTTTTCTCACTGATATCTTATCTGTGGATGAGCAGGCTGCGCTCTCATCGTGGAATTCTCGAAAAATTGCTTGGCTGCCGAGATCACCAATTTGTTGAGTTTGATTGTCCGCGACTGTAGGGATGTAGGGCTGCTCGGAAGCGCTCGGTAGCGCTCGCAACATGTGGACCCTGTCAACGATATCTATGCGAAATCTATAAAACTGATCAGTAATGCATATCCTAGTAATGCATATCCTTTGATTCTGCTTCTGCTTTCGATTTGATGTCTTCTACTACAACCAAAAGCACCTCCCATTTTGTCTTCTCGGCAATCCCAGCATGGGGTAAGTTGTTTGCTACTCGTTAACGGAAACACCGTTCTGTGTGATGGATTACGAATCTTTCTGTTTGTTCTCTATGTTTTTTCTTTAGGTCATGCCAAATCGTTCTGCATATTGGCAGCGCGTCTGGTTGAAGCGAACACGAATGTTTTTGTGACTTTGATCCTCGCCCCAACCCTTCTTGAGAAAGCTGAGACAGAGGTGGCGGCTGAGTTCCAAAGTACAAAGGCCTCCGAGGGAGACTTCGCAAGCGTGTCAGGTATGTCACCGCATAAACGCTGATGTCCATTTCCCGACTATCCTTACTGACCAACGTTAACACTACACTAGAATCCTCTCGGCCTTCAATTCAGACTCGCCAGATTTTTCAGTCTGCTCAAACCACTCGTCGAGACTTACGGACCGGCCTATCAAACTCTTTTACAGTCCAAGCCCATTTCCCGTGCCCCGTAACAGGGAAAGTCTTCGATGCCGCGCCCCCACCCAATGTAGTCGTTCTTGATGTGAGTAACACATTCTTCTATTTATGGTCCCCTACATTGCTTTACTGCATCTTTATGTTCGTCAAAACTTTCTAGTTCTTTGCATATTACCAGATGCTAGCCACGCGTGCCATTACCGGAAACACTGTGCCCATTCTTGCATGGGTGACCGGCCATACATCCCACGGTGTCTGCCTATTTGGACCTGCCAGCCATGGAGGGTCATTTGAGGACCTCAGTGCTAGGATCGAAGCAGAGGCAGCGCGTACCGGAAAACACCACTCGAGATAGGCGACAAGGTAAGTTCATGATGACGAATTATATTTCTTCAGCATGTCCTCTAAGCAGCTGTACGGATATCCAGATCTATAATCACACAGAGGGAAAGATCGTCCAGATCGCTGGACTTCCTGATATGTATGATTGGGAAGCCTTCCCGCAGACAGTAAGAGTAGTCACATGCTAGAACGCGGCTTATGCAAGGCACATCGGACTGACTGCTATTTGCCGATAGCTTCTTATTCATGTTCCTCTTAGCGAAATCATCAAAACAGCCCAAGCGTGAGTCCCTATCGTGAATATACCTATAACAGGACTCATGAAGACTCGATTATGTTTAGAGGTCTTAAGGAATGCGATGCAGTTTTCGCGACCACCGCGTATGCCTTCGAAGCAGAGTCGATCGGCGTATTCAAATCTTGGTTTGCTAGTTGGAAGAAAGATGCATATGTCATTGGACCCGTGCTATCCACTAGGAAAGTCGAAGATGCTCCCTGGAAGCACAGAGACCAAGGATTTCCTCGAGAAAGCACAAGCAGAATACGGCGAAAAATCGGTCCTCTTGGTATGTTCTATTTATAAATTGTTTGTAATCTATATGTACTGACGACAATGTTTAGATCTCTTTCGGCACTATTTTCTGGCCATCAGAGCAGAACTACATTGAGGAGGTCATTGAAGCCTTGGTTGAGAAGAAATTCCCTTCGTAAGTCTCTCTAGAATTTGCTCAACATTTGCGTATTGACAACGCACTTAGATCCTCAGCTACGCATCACCTTGGGCCAAAATCTCGGATGACCTGGCCCAAAATCAAGGGAACTGGCCTTGGGCTGATCTCAAAGTGGGTTCCACAGCAATATATTCTGGCCCACCCTGTATGCCCTTTCATATACTCTAAGCGCCTGGTTACCTGTGCTCATACCCGAGTTTGTAGGCTACTGGCTGGTTCATGACTCATGGCGGGCACAACAGTGTCATGGAGACTCTTGCAAATGGAATCCCTGTGTATGTTCATTCTCTGCTAGATAATTTGAAGTTTTGAACCTCATTTCGATGCTTCACAGGATATGCTGGCCATTCGAAGCCGACCAACCCGCTGCTGCTGCACATATGACCGAAAATCTCAAGGTCGCTTTCGAATTAGTGGAAGTGCGAACCGGCGAAAACGGTTTGAAGCCTTTGCTCAGGAACGGACGCAAGGCAAAGGGTACACGGGAGGCTGTAGGTGTTGAGATTAGAGAGGTCATCGACGCTTGCCGCAGTGCGAAAGGAGACGAGCTGCGGAAAAATGCCCAAGCTCTCAAGATCAAGTTTGCCGAGGCCTGGGCGGCTGATGGTGTTAGCAGAAAGGAATTCCAAGCCTTCGTGGAGAAGTATGGTCTCAACCTTCATTAAGCACAAGTGTTATGGTATGAACGCTGTGTGTCTGGCGCTGTGCTCGTCTTTCCACGTTATCTTGTTAGAGATAGAAGCCAAATGTATAAATTGAGAAGTAATTGAAAGATCGACTCTATGGATGAGAAAAACATCACCGTTGTGTTTATTCATTAAGCGAGACCGTAGTCCAGACCTCGGGGAATGGATACCACGACTGTCCCAACTCGTGGAGCACAATTGATCCATCCCAATGGCGTTGTATATCAAAATCCAACCATCGGTCCTCATATCTATAACCCCCAGCTTCCGTACGGTATTAAAAACCAACCTGGCAGAGGGTATGCAACCTAGAGGCGAGATAAAACCCACACTTTCGGCGGTCTGCACGCAGAAAGATCCAGGATCCGTCTTGGGATCGCCTTCGTCAAATCCTTCGAATGGTATACCTATTCGAAGTCGTTGGATATACTCATATTAATCAAATGCGTCTCCGTAATCCGTCTGTATAGGGGTAAGATTTAAGGAGGCCAAAACTTCCGTCAAATAATTGCTTACCCATCTAGAGTATATCCTGCTTCTCCATCGCAATATCCACATATTTTCTTTTCTAGCAATGGGCATATCTGTCCTAGTCGTTCAAAATGTGTGGGGTCAAGCCTATCTTCTACCATGATCCTGAAAGTCTTGAGACATTTACCATTTCCTGTAGTATCTAAATTGTTTAATACCATCTCAAAGTTTGCTCTACTATGAGCGAAAGGCGTAAAAGCCAGTTCCGCCTCAGAGCCTTTGAGGGTCCATTACTTCTTGCGATGCGGACGTGAGTAATAGCTCATATTACTGTACCTTCTTTCAACAGGACCTTCCCCACTCTGTTAGTTTCCCGACAGGAGTGAAGGAAAGGCATTCAAGTTTGAAAGTAGCTATAGATGGAAGGCTGTTTGGGGCTAGTCCTTTTCTGAACGGGGTATCAATCATTCTCATATCCTTGATACTGGGACATCCTACAATAGCACGAAGGAAAGATTTCGGTAGATAGAAGGGACAAGTGATGTGAAAGGTACGTATGTTTTCCATCCTGGGAACTGCTTGTTCGAGTTTAATTAGGTCCTTTGGTGTGTACGCCTCGATTACATACATAACATCTGGGGCAGTCGGAGATGCATCAGGCCCATCATCAGGCCAGTCTAGTCTAAAATTCCTGGAGCAAATGATCAGATAGATCCAAGGCCATCTCTTGGCTTACTGAAAGTACGACCATAGCCTCTCTGGCAGAAAGTGTAATCCTGATTCATTGTCTTGTTTCTTCGGATGAGGCCATCTGATAGATGAAAAAGTAGCGATTTTGTCGCATAGAAAAAATCGTGAGACAGCTCCGACAGGCTGCGTAGGGTGGTTTGTCTTTCCCTATAGCTGAAGGTAGTCACAACTTGTACAATTTTCCCGGTAACACCGAAATCAAGCTGGTAGCTATAGCCATTATGAGCTCATATGGTGTCGTCCGTCGAGCTATAACATAAAATTTAACTTGTCCAATTAACGGAAAAAATGTGACGAACCTGGCAGACTGTGTTGTGATTCGAAACAGTTCGAACGCAAGAACATACCTAGTACAAACCTGGTAAGAAGCGACTGAGTTTGAACTTGCTGACCTCCCGCCGTAATTTGCCGAGAGCAGTACAGGGCGTCTGTTGCGATGCCAACTCGACTCTTCACAATCGATCGCTAATTCAATCGGTCAGGTATTCTCAGAATACATGCCTTGAACAATTCGTCCAGCCATGCCGATTGAACAAGCCAAATTATTCACAGCATATCACCACCCTACCATTATCCATGATCGTCTTCCACCGGAGATAATGTCCGCCGTTTCGGTCAGTCTTGGTTCTGCCATGGAACTATCCAGCTATTGACAAGTGTCCAGGATTGCGGAGCGGTCGACGTGGAGATGGGTATTATGGTCGACCAGTATTGTTGACGTTCTGGTTCAGATCTCCGGCCTGTTCTTCCTTCGTGAAAGTAAAGCCTTCATTGTCCATCTTTGCCCTTGCCTTTGTTCAATTAGCGTTGACGCTCTTTGTTTTCAGCATTTGCACCCTACCTACTTGAACAAAAGGCGAAAGAGATCCGAAAGAAACTTGATGAAGAAAACGCGCCGCATAGAGAAGTTAGGACTATCTTCGAGTCAGCGGAACCACGATCGTAAGTTTTCGACCACGCCCTTCCTTTTTCGAAAATGCTCAAGTTATCATTCCAGATGGCAGCATATATTCGCAAAAGCATTGACACGATCTTTCCAACTCTTCGCATATGAGACCATCGCTCAGATTCTTGGAGTATATATGGCATTCGTATATGGAATCTTCTATCGTACGTTCTTTCCTCCTTTCCTCCTTCCCTAGAATCTGTACTGACCCTTTTTCGTAGTCTTCCTCACTACGATGCCAGTCATTTTCAGGGATAATTACCACGAAGGTCCCGGAATTGGGGGACTGCATTATATTGCGCTCGGCATTGGATTGTCGGCGTCTTCCCAAATCAATGCTCGGTTCATGGACCGCATATACATACACTTCAAGAAGAGGAACAATGGCGTCGGCGAGCCTCAATTCCGCCTTCGTGAGTAGTGATAATCATTCGAGACATGACCTACGACTGACATGGAGGTTAATCACTTACAGCAACCACTATTCCAGGATCTATAATTCTTCCTTTCGGCTTGCTGCTAAGTGGCTGGGCGGCACAGCATAAGCTACACTGGATCGCTGTCGACTTCGTGCGTCTATTTCATAAATTTATTTTATGCTCTGATTAAACAGTGTTAATATTGGACTGCAGGGCATTGCGTGTGTCGGGGCAGGCATGATCCTCGTTTTCCAGGGCATTCAAACCTATGTCGTCGATACGTTTACGCTACATGCGGCGTCTGGTACGTTTTCTTCTCTTTCGACCCTAGCGTTCCTTCGCTTATCTAAGTCTTGTTGTTCTCTCAACTCTGGCAGCTGTGTCCACGCTGCGCTCGTTAGCTGGTTTTGGATTCCCTCTCTTTGCGCCTTCGATGTACGCCAAGCTTGGTTATGGAAAAGGCAATACCATTCTAGCAGCTTTAGCTATTGCACTAGGATGCCCAGCGTAAGTTCTTATTCTATAGAAGACATCCCGCCGTAGCCTATTGCTGACCTAAACTCTTTTCCGTGCGACAGTCCAATCGTCCTCTGGAAATTCGGTAAAAGAATCCGAATGAGCAGCAGATACGCGAACAAACAGGCGCATCCGCGATCACCGCCTATATCAGCCGGTCCGACTCTCGAGGCCTCGCATAACGACCACCATAACGAAAAGAAGAATGCCGTTTAAGATTTTATACGACAACTTGCAGTTTACTTTAGAACGTGATAATCACTGTCGCATTGCTTTCGCACGGACTTGGACTTGCTCAACTGATTTAGAGCGCGGGGGATACAAGGCGTATACATATTCGTAGTATGTACTTTATGACTTTTGGGCGTATGTACGGCCGCCTCTAATGCTATTGTTATATATTTAAATTTCATGCCAGTGGAGCTGTGTGGGATACTTCTAAAAAATTACAAGTTGGAAATCAAAGTTATCGTCGGCCGACGCTGCACATATAAAATATTCCAACGGCTCCGACATCCATCTTGGATACCATTTTCTGCTTAGTACAAGTCTCCTCGAGGCGCACTTAGTGCATACTATGGGCAGGTCAGGCGATCGGAAATATTTCCTTCTCAAACGACTCACACTCACACTTTCCATGCACCCTCCGTCTTATTCATCACAGTCATCGAAATAAGGTCATCGATAGTTGACCTCGGTTCTTTATAAAATGAATGCTCTGTCCGACTTCATGTATCCTCGTACCGGAGTCTATAATTGCTTCAAGGCCTGTGTCCTCACAGACCTGAAAGCAGTTGGAATACCTACGAGTCGGACTCTTTTATACTCTCTTGAAGCTTTGCTATCGCCTGCAGGCCATGCTCTTGAACGACTCTTGTGAAGCAGACGCATTATCTTCGATGCCCGATTCCGCAGAGACGGGTGTCCAAGATTCCATCAGCGGATCCGGGAATGTACCCGAGGGACAAGTGCGATCGAACTCGGAAAGGATGCGAGCAGAGCGCGTTTGCAATGGAGATAAAGCTACCACAAATAACGAAGTGCTCTTGGTTGATTGGGATGGTCCTTCTGACCCTTCAAACCCGAAAAAGTGAGTTTTGGCAATGGCTCCTTGTCGACAGTTCAAGCCACCCTAATGAAGTTGACGATGTTCTAGTTGGCCATATCGAAAGAAATGGGTTGCGACGCTAGTTGTCTCAGCTGTCACATTCATATCACCCGTTTCGTCGTCTATGATTGCACCTGCAAGTGGCCAGGTAGCTCAGAGCTTCGGAATAACGAGCAACGTGCTTATAGCTATGACGACTAGCGTTTTTCTGCTGGGATTTGGTAGGTATTTTTCTTGTTCTATTTTAACTACGCTTTGGTGTAATTTGAATTTGAATTTGAATTTCTCCTACCAGCTGCTGGTCCTTTGGTACGTACCTTCACCATCATTTTTATTTATTCTTTTGGATTCGAGGCATATCTGACGGGCATTATTATAGTTTGTAGGACCTCTCAGCGAGATATTCGGTCGCACCCGAGTCCTACAATCATCCTACTTATTTTATCTAGGTAAACTCCATACCCGATTATCATTTCCCCCCCCTCTAATACGCTCATGCGATGCTTGTGCATTCTTTGTATATAGCCTGGAACACGGGGTGCGGTTTTTCTACAAGTAAGACACAATTACTTGTTTTTCGATTTCTGGCTGGACTCGGCGGAGCGGCACCGCTTTCTGTGAGTCTTTAAGCTTCACAAATGGCCATATTTCCGTGGACTGATTTTTTATATGGTAAGATCGGTGGAGGAGTCCTTGGCGATATATGGCTTCCAGAAGAGAGGGGTAAGGCGATTGCGGTATATTCACTGGCACCCCTGTTAGGACCAGCTATAGGACCTGTGTGTGGAGGTTGGTTAGTAATAATTAATGCAATTCAGTGAACCTACATTGTACTAATAAGAATTTCCTACTAATTAGGATCGCTGAAAGGTCAACCTGGCGATGGGTTTTCTGGTCAACAAGTTTAGTAGATGTCGTAGTGCAAATAACTGGGCTATTCTACCTTCGAGAATGTACGCCTCCGTCAGCTCTGTAGATGTTCATTGTTAACCCATTGACGTGTCTAGCTTATGCACCATTTTTGCTTGAGCAAAAGCAAACCAGATACGAAAAAGACTCGATCTTGAGAAACCAGCCGCACAAAATAGTGCGGACAATTTTTGAATCCTCTGAAGAACGAACGTAATGCTCTCAGAATTGAGCTCAGCCTGCTATACAGTGCTAATGATCGTCTCAGATGGAAGAATATATTTAGGACAGCATTAACGCGGCCTTTCCGGCTATTTGCGTACGAGAGTATTGTCCAGATTCTTGGAATATACATGGCGTTTGTGTATGGGATATTTTACAGTGCGTGAATACAATTCTCTTTCGTTTTGTTTGATAATTGAGAACATGTGCACTACTAGTATTCCTTACTAGTGCGCCTATTATATTTAGCAGCATATACAACGAGGGTCCTGGTACCGGGGGCCTCCACTATATCGCATTAGGCTTGGGGTTAACGCTTTCTTCCCAAGCGAGTGCCCGATATATCGATCGTATCTACATCCATTTCAAGAACAAAAATAACGGTGTTGGGGAGCCTGAGTTTCGCCTTCGTCAGTATTTCAGTTACTTAAAAAGAAACATGAAGTGATTTAATCCGTATAGCGACGATCATCCTTGGATCTATGCTGGTTCCTTTTGGTCTGTTATTGAGTGGGTGGTCGGCTCAGAAAAAAATACACTGGATTGCAGTCGACATCGTACGCCCACACCTGTCACGCTGGATGCTTATCACTTAATTTCAGAAAATATGGAAGGGAAACCTATTCGTTGGTGCCGGGTCGAATCTCGTCTTTCAAGGAGTTCAGACCTATGTCGTCGACACATTTACCTTGCATGCAGCTTCTGGTATGCCCGGCCCTATTCTTCGTACATTCTCATTCTCAGACCTCCGATCTAGCGTTAGCGGCCGTGAACACTCTGCGTTCGCTAGCTGGTTTTGGATTCCCCCTTTTTCGCCTGCGATGTACGCCAAAATTGGTTATGGTAAAGGAGATACGATTTTGGCTTGTTTAGCTATCGCAATAGGTTGCCCAGCGTAAGTTGGAGGTAGTTTCTTTCTAGTCGTCATCACATTTGACGTTTCACTATTGCAGTCCGATTCTCCTATGGAAGTATGGAAGAAGAATAAGAATGGGAAGCAGATACGCAGCCAATCCGAAGCTCCTACAACCGCTGTCAGCAAGCTCAACGATAGACTCTACTGCCAATCGCAGCAACAGCCATGTAGAAAAAGATGGAGCAAATTAGTACTACTTACCCACACTGTAGATGGCGTTTGGCCTCATATCGCACAGGGCGATAGGGATTATTGTTCGTATTATGTAGTATGTCCTCTTTAAAAAAAATTATCGATTAACTGAAAATGAACTCTGGCTCGCCAGTTTGCTGCCCGATTGGGCTCATCTGAGGTCATTTGTGTTTTAATCTATTTTTAGATCAGGAGAGGGTCATCAAGAACTTCGTGGTTTCTGAGTCGAACCAAACCGCAATGGAGCCTTTAGCATACTCAGAGACCGGGAGCAGTGCAGCGCAAGAAAGTACGAGCGAAAGCGAAAGCGACACTCTTTCTGTGCATACGGGTTCTACGTCCACCGCTGCAGGCGAACCGGTGCACCGTAGGCCCGAGGCGCAACATAGACCCCAGGCAATTGTGAGACCCAGCAGCATGCTCCTCGACGATATAGATGGTTTCTCGGAAGAGGAACTCGAGCAATTTGTTACCAGAGAGCGTACTATGGAGCATGGAGAGTCGGGGAAAGACACTCTTTGGGTTGATTGGGACGGCCCGAATGATAAGGCGGATCATAAACAGTATGTCAGGACACCATTCAAATCCATAGGTCAGCGTTATTTATTGGTGCTTTCTCAAAAATAGTTGGAGTTATAAGAAGAAATGGAGTTCTACCCTCGTGGTTTCCTCCTTCACCTTTATATCCCCGGTGGCATCATCTATGGTCGCCCCCGCTACTGAACAAATCGCAGCCGAGTTTGGAATACGGAGTACGGCGCTTTTGGCGATGACCATCAGCGTCTTCATTTTGGGATATGGTACGTTTTCCACAGCGTCGAGCTTCTCGTGCATTTATTAACCTTCTGAAACACAAAGCCGTCGGGCCATTGGTACGCATTTTATTATCTGAAATGGTTATCAAAAGAACTGATAGCTTTTAGGTTCTAGGACCATTGAGCGAGATATACGGTCGGTCTAGGGTGCTTCAGCTCGCGAACCTGTTTTTCTTTGGTAAATATGGCAATACGACCACCATTTTACGAGTCTGACAGTTACGTTTATTTAGCGTGGAACTTGGGCTGTGGGTTTGCTCAAAATCGCAGTCAGCTTATCGCCTTTGGTTTCCTGTCTGGCATTGGAGGAAATGCCCCATTATCCGTGAGCCTCTAACGTGTCTTTCCTCTTAGCAATTTTAATAAACGTATTTACATATTCAGGTCGGAGGTGGTGTATTGGGGGATATGTGGGCACCGGAGGAAAGAGGGAGAGCTATAGCAATATACTCCCTCGCTCCTCTTCTGGGGCCTGTGGTAGGTCCTATCTGCGGAGGTTGGTTAGTATTAAAGTCATATTGAATTGAGCTTTAAACTCTTACCTTTCGTGTATCAATCTAGGATCGCTGAACGTACAACGTGGAGGTGGGTATTTTGGTCGACAAGCATTGCCGATGCTGTCATTCAGGCCATCGGTCTAATATATCCGCGCGAAAGTACGTTTCCATTTAATCTTAAATGGAGTCGTATTCATGATAGGTTCGGTTAGCATACGCCCCGTTATTACTCGCGCGTCTGTTGTGATGCCAACTCGACTCTTCACAATCGATCGCTAATTCAATCGGTCAGGTATTCTCAGAATACATGCCTTGAACAATTCGTCCAGCCATGCCGATTGAACAAGCCAAATTATTCACAGCATATCACCATCCTACCATTATCCATGATCGTCTTCCACCGGAGATAATGTCCGCCGTTTCCGAGTCGTATGCTATTACCCTCAGCAAGGACATAGATTTTACAAAGCTCAAAATCAGCAACACATGCCCTCCATTAATTCTTGGGGCCGTATGTCAATCGTGGCGTCGCATTGCATGGACATCCCCCAGCTCTGGAAATTCAGCATCAATCTACCTAATCTACGACGTCTGGAAGACCGGTCATGTTTGGAAGTCGTCCGGGAGTGTCTCAGTAGATCCGGCCACCACCCCCTGTCCTTCCTCATATCATGCCTCCCTATCGACCCTCAGAGAGTAGCTTCAAATCCTGAAAGCGTATTTGACCCCCTCATTGCCGCGATCAATGAACATTTCTATCGATAGGAGACCCTTGTATTCTTAGTTGGAAATCTTCAACTCGATGACTTTGTCGTGTGCCTACGTTAGGCACTACGGTTATTGGCACTCCAGTTTGAGGGCGTGGAGAATTCGGACATGATATACCAGTGGCGAACACACAGTACCCCCACAGTACATGGAATTCAATTTCTTTCGTTCAGCCGCTATAGCGGACATAACCTTAGATGGCTATTTAATAGCCTGGACTTATCATTTCTACGGGCTCTAACTCTTATTGGACTAGCTCTTAGTAATGTGGACCGTGATATAACGACCCTAAAGCTCACTAACGTTCTGTCTACCTCTGAGTCAGTAACCAGGCTGTTGCGGGAAATCCCATTCCTTTCGATTTACAGCTGCTTTTGACAAGTAATGCCGCGGACAAGATTTACGATCTGTTCATGTGAATTTTGACCACTGCTCTTATAACAGCACTTTGAGGCTCATTGATGTGTTACCTCCTGAACCCAAATATATAATCTATGAGACCCCGACATCTAATGGAATCTCCCTTTTACCGGCTCATCACAGCGGCAGTTTACCCCTACACGGTTAGAATACAACCGCTCCAAAAGATACAGATCAGAATTTTACAGGCAACTTCATACAAAGCACCAATTTGTATGGAAGAATTTTTACATAGACCTTGTTTGTTTTTCAGAAAGGGGACTATAACTCTTAGCCTTTCGTGTGGCGGAATTGATCTACTAGAACGGTCGAAGCATCATCATGGAATATGGACGCCCTCTGACCTAATCGATCCTTTAGCCAGATGCACCATTAGGTAAATATTTTGATGCCTCTAAACTCCTGTCTTCAATTTATTTATCATATGTATTTAATCCTAGAATAAGTACACATCGTAGAATGGGTAAACACCATAGTTGGCACTGGTGATTTGCTTCCAATGTTAAATATCATGTCATCGTTCAAAGTGACGCCATACTTATTTCCAGAGAAAAAGTCCTTGAGATTCAGTGCCTTCAATTAAATTAGCACTTACTATATAATTCAAAAGCAAATCCAAAGTGTAGTCCCTTGCAACTCGACTCCTTGCAGAAAGCGGTCTCGCTCGGGCCGGTACAAAGCCGATGACAAATTTTTCTATTTTTGGGCTGCAAACGATTTGTTTCTGGAAAGGTCGACATTCTTCTTCTTTGGACCGTCATGTCTGTGAACGGTTTAGCCACGAATTCGATCTCACTGTAGATATTAGATATCGCTTAGTTGGGCTCAGGCTACCACATCCTGCGGTAGCAGGCGTCAGATTCCATCCGACTTCGCCGCCAAAGTCGTTCTAGGTCGATTCAATATTATGGCGCAGCTCAATCTTGACGTTATCGGCCAGGTCATAACAGAGGTCTGCACCTTCGACAGTAAGGAAAGACAGCTTATTCTTCGCAGTCTCGGAATTGTTTCTCGTGACTTCAACTATGCCAGCCGACCTCCATTGTTCTCTTCGGTCAGATGGCCACATCCAACGAAATATGATGGCGATGTTGGTCTGCATTTCTTTCCAGAGACACTTTGGTCGTATTTCAGGTGCGCGAGACGATCCAATACTTCGCTCCAGTTAGGTCTAATCACTGATCATATATCCACAGAACGTTCACCCTCGATTGGCCTGATTATTGGCCCGATTTATCTCCTCCAGCTTGGGGGACCATGCATCAGTTCGAAGGATATGTACCCAAGCACTTGGACAAACTCGAGAAGGCACTCCCGAGTATGTCTAGGCTCCACACATTTCAAATGACTTGTCCCTTCTATCCTCCCAAATCACTCTTGCTTGCCATGGTTGCTTGTCCCACTATCAAGGATATGAGAGTCTCTGACACCCCAGTCAAAGCCGGCCTTTCCCCTACTACCTTGGCCTCCTCATTCAATCTTGACAGCCTGTCTTTTGTTCCCGTCGGTGAGACAAACAGAGTTGGCGAAGGTCCTTTCGACAAGAAATACCACGACATCGTCTACTATACTCGCTCGTACCGGAAAAAGCATTCGACTGATACCAGCAACGGCGGGTACTTCCCTCGGATTATGCCTGGATGGGCGCTCGTGAACCTGTTTTGTTTCGCAAGGCCAGAGTCGTTGAAATATATCCAAATGTCAGGGAGTTATTGCTCGCTCCACGATTTCAATGGCACATGGTGGCCGAATCTGGAGACCCTGGTCCTCACAGGCCCCGAAGCCATACCGGACTCGACGAACCTAGCGGACGTTGTCGGGCGGATGCCTAAACTTTGGGACTTGCGAGTTCTGTTCCACAAAGCCCTCCCAAGCGCATACCGGAACGTGCATAGTAATGAAAGGCCTTACTTTAGGATTGTCGAGCCCGGACGAGATGCCGACCAGGCTGCTCGTTCTGTTCAGCATGTTTCCGAGCCTACCGTTTTCCAACAGATAAAATACTTTGCAGCATCAAACGTGTGCAACCTGGAGTCGGCGTTCAAGTACTTCACATCCTTGGAAGGCCTCGCACTCATTGCCGTTATCAATCACCCGAGGGTACCGATTGCCCGAAGCGAAGTCCAGATACGTGCTTTATTGGAAGATTTGGCCGCCACCGACGGTGGGAAGCATCTGAAGGTTCTTAGGATTATGGTTGAGTGCATAATAAAACCTTCACTTATCGCCAAGGTGGGAACAATTTGCCCTTTGCTGGAGAATCTCGAGGTAGAGATATGCGGTTATCGAGATGGTGCCCCGGACGGATATCAATACACCCCAATTGAATGGGTGAGTGGTTACCAAAAATTCTCAGGTTATGTATGTAACTTTGCTTGCACGTATAGGACCTAATTGGCGACGCACTGCAGAAGTTTAAACATATAAAACGACTTCGCGTCGGGATGATCTTCTGGCAACATGATGCTGAAGTCGACCCCGACACAGAAGTGCTCCATCAACGTCAAGACCGCTTCGATTGCGCAAAGTATCTTGCCTCCCGAGTTCAAACGCTTCTCCAAATTGGCTTCGAGTACCGCATGCGGATGGGCAGCCATCGGTACGAAGATCGGTGGCTCGATTTCGATATCGAGCGTCTTGAAGATGGGACGGTCAATCTACACGAGGTGGGACCAAACTGGTACCCGTTTCCGGAAGTCTGGAAACCCGTTCCGTTGCAGGAATATTTAACCTAGAAGGCGAGTGATCTCATATTCTGTAGGATTTACACATCTTGTTTCCTTTACCAGACCTTTCGGTTTATTTTTTTCTTGGGGTTATAACTTGGGGCAAATATGGGAATCTGTCGTTATATTTTGCTTTTTCTTGTTCGAATATGTTTCTTTTCACAATTGATTGGGGTTTATAATCTATGAGCTTACTGAAGGAGGTCTCGTCTTGGCTACTCTTAGCAAATTTAGGCGAAGGTGCCTGCCACAGTCACTAGTCATACAACAACGTTTTCTATTTTTTTAAAAACTCCTGGAAATATGGTCACACAAACCACTTTCCGGTTTAAATCATTGCTACTGTCGGCAAAGCGGCCGTCGCCAAGCCCACCTGAATCGGATATTACTTTCGTTGACGTATTTTACAGTTGCTCACTCAACCCTTCAAAGTTTCCACGAAAACCAGAATAAGTTTTTGCCACTCCAAACGAAAAAATATACCAGAGAATTACTGTTTATGGTAACGATACTGGTCCTTATGCTTATCAGAAACGGACCAACAAAGCTCTGGAGGTCAATAGAAACAACATTTTGCATTACAAAAACGGTGCCCCATGCGCTGATTATAAGTAGGGTCACTGGAAGCAGTAATCCCCAACACTATAAACCAGGCCACCATTTGTGATATGTATCTTTTGATTACGTTTGACCCGCCTTGAACTTTCTCGTCACTTTAGAATGTCAATCAGCACCCACAGCACAGGCCCTCACTTCCTCTTTTCTTGTATTCCTGCGTGGGGTGGGTAACTTGATACTTAGCTTGGATAAGCCAATCATTGACTTTTGCTCTAACCTATAGGCCATGCTAAACCTTTCTGCATACTGGCAGCACGTCTAGTGCAGGAGAACAGAAATACAGTTGTGACTCTCTTGCTCGCCCCAAACCTTCTGACCAAAGCTGAAGCTGAAGTATCAGCTGAGCTCCACGGCAACGAGGATGATGATATTCGCAGACGCCTTAGGTATGCCGTCGGCATGCAGAGACGTCGACCGTGATATCGGATAAGCCTTCAACTTACAAGCATCTTATTAGAATTTTAAGTACATTCAAATCAGACTTGCCAGACCTTTTCAGCCTCCTCGATCCTCTTATTCTGACTTACGGACCGGCCTACCAGAATCTATGGGAAGCTAACCCTATAACCTGTGCGATGACAGGACGGATTTTTAACGCCGTGTCCCGCCCTAATGTTGTCATTCTCGATGTGAGTCTACGGAACCTCTATTCTCCCATTGTCTTGTAGTGTATGCTTACTTTGATCCCGATAATAATATTGCGGGATCCTTTTTCTAGTTCTTTGCCCATCAGCAGATGCTAGCAACGCGTGCTGTCTCTGGTACTTCCGTGCCTATCGTTGCATGGGTAACAGGTCATATCGCACATATCATCCATCTCTTCGGTCCTGCCAGATTAGGAGGCTCAGATGTGGATTTTCCTTCTCGAGTTGAAGCAGAGATGGCGCGTACAGGACTCACGGCTGAGGAAATAGGCGATAGCGTGATCCTCTTCATTTTTATCATCACTATTAGCACCAGCTGATTTCGGACTTTTAGGTGTATAGACGTACAGAAGGCGCAGTAATCAGGGTGCCAGGAGCTCCTGCCCTGTACGATTGGGAATTCTTTCCCCAGACGGTATGAGAATTGTGACTGTTTCAACTGCATGTTTATAAGGTCAACGGGCCATGTGTTTGTCTCTAATAGCTTCCCTTCAATGCCCCTCAGTGGGTCGAAATCGTGATAGCGGCTGACGCGTTAGTCCTGATCCCACGTTGAGCTCTTGAGTTTGAATCTGAATCCATCATTATATTGTTTTATTCAGAGGCCTGAAGGAGTGTGATGCAGTTTTTTCAACCTCTGCATATGCCTTCGACGAAGTGTCCATAGACGCCTTTAAATCCTGGTTTGCTGAACAGAAGAAAGAGGTCCATGTCATTGGGCCATTATTGTCCACCAAAAAGGCAGATGAAGTGTCTGATTATGCGAAGGCAAAAGAATTTCTTGAGAAAGCACAAGCAAAATATGGGGACAAATCAGTCGTCCTGGTGAGTTTACTGTTCTATAAATAGCTTCGTCCTTCGATGTTTACTCAAGTATGAACGGCCTCAAACCGAGCGCTTAGATCTCGTTCGGCACGATTTTCTGGCCCACAGCTCAGGACTATATTGATGAAGTTATTGAAGCCTTGGTTGAAAAGGAATTTCCCTTCGTGAGCCACAGCCTTGTCGATTTACATAAGATATCGCCTAACGGGTATCGCCCTCAGATTATCACCCACGCGTCACCCTTTGCCAAAATCTCGGAAGATCTTGTACAGAAGGTCAACGCAACCGGCATTGGGTTGATCTACAAATGGGTCCCTCAGCAATACATTCTCAGTCACCCAGTACGCTCCTTAATTGATTATAACGACGTGGAGTCTGATCTAACTCACAAACTATTCTACAGGCTACTGGTTGGTTTATGACACATGGCGGGCAAAACAGTGTCCTGGAGACTCTCGGAAGTGGGGTCCCAATGTAAAGTCGTCTACTCCAAGGTAAACTTTGAGAACTGATCACGATGCACAGGATATGCTGGCCTTTTGAGGCCGACCAACCTATAGCTGCTGCGCACATGAGCGAAGGGCTCAAAGTCGCGCTCGAGCTAATCGAAGTAAGGACAGGGGATCATGGTATGAGACCAATGCTGAGGAACGGGAGGAAGACTCAAGGAACACGCGATGCTGTGGGCATCGAGATTCGCGAAGTCATCGATGCGTGCCGAGGGCCGAAAGGAGAGGAGATACGAAAGAACGCACAAGCGATACAGGCAAAGTTTGCGAAGACCTGGGGCGATGATGGTGTTAGCAGGAACGAGCTTCATGTCTTTTTGAAGAAGCATGGTCTCGAGATGTCGTGCAACCCTCTTCAGAACAGAGAACAAACACAGAATTGAACAGGTACCTTTGCGATCTGCTTAGATAACGACAATAACAGTAGAAGTGAAAGAAAATGACAAGAACAAGATTCCGAGTTTCATTCTTACATATAACCACGTCGTTCCACCTACTATCCAAATCCTTTCACATCCTTCACCAATAAGAAAGTAATATCAAAACATCAGAACAGTCCAGCTAGATCGGCGAATGGATCTTTGCCCTGCTGTCCAGCTGCAGGCGGGGAAGGACCAGAGGTTGACACTGGCGCGGTATTCGAAGGTTGAGTCGGCTGCATTGGCTGCTGAGGATAGAAACCTGTCTGCTGCTGCTGAGGGTTACCACCATACGGTTGCGGGTGCCCCATAGCAGCAAATGGTGGCTGCTGACTCCCCGTGCCACTCGGCCCCATTCCACCCATCGCCATACCTGGAACCATACCCATGCCGGAGTTCATTGGCGCTTTCCCAGTATTTCCTACGTTGTTGAAGTAGTTAGGCAATTGGGATTGCATATGTAATTGCGAGGGTGCAGGCTGGGGCGTTCCAGGTAGAACAATCGATGCTGGGGGAGTCGCTGACTGCGCCTGAGGAGGCGACATGGACGTTGGCCTTGTAAATCCTGCTCCGTTGTGGAAAAGAGGTGTAGGCGAATGCGTCTGGAATGGTTGTTGCTGCTGCTGTTGCAGACCGATTAATCCGCCCCCGAATAACTGTTGTTGTTGCTGCTGGGGCTGGGGCTGAATAGGCGGCGACGAGAAGAGCCCAGAGAGATCATTTGATGCCGGTTCATTAGCCGTTGACGATGCACTGTCATCAAAGTCGATCAACGACAGTCCTGCATTTGAACTTGTTCCGCCGTTATTTAGTTCCTGGGGTATAGGGTTGGATGCAAAGGTGTAGTCGCCCTTCTTGAAAGCCTCGTAACGAGACAGAACGGTATTGATTTGGTCGTTTATTTGGAGGAAGGTGTCTGAACAAACCCATAAGAAAAAGATGGCCTATCGATTCTGATACACATACCAAGCGATTCAGGATCATCGGTTTCTGCGTCCGATATCCATTTTTGTAGCTTCGGCCTGGCTGTGATAAGTATCGACGATACTTGCTGTATGACCAATTAGCCAAAACAAACTATCGAAAAGAGGGAAACTGACATCGTATGCATCGCCAGTAGCAAATCGCTCCCCTCTCTCAGCATCAACATTGTCGAGCATCTCATTCAGCAAAATGACTTTCTGTTCGAGCTTATTCAGCTCTGTTAGGGCCTGCGAGCGATAATCTGGCTTGGCATCGGGGTTGGCACCTGCGAGTGATTTCATTAATTCTTGAGCAGCCGCCAGATCGCGAGGAGTGCCACGTCGTATGAGCTCTTGCAGCTTAGCGGACTGAGCAGCACGATCTTCCTCCTCCAGTTCTTCAGCAGTTTTGAGATTCTGTAATGCGGTCAGGAGATGATTGAATAAGAAAAGATAGCACTTACTGCAGCAGCGTTGGTGGCAGCAGTTGAACTTCGTTGGGCATCTCTGAACCTGTAACCCTTGAACGTCAAGAGCCTGTGCATATCCCTAATGTTGCCCAAGTCTTCCTTCCAACGACTCTCAGAGCATATACCCTCTTTCCATCCATTAATCAGCTCTAGAATCCTCGACATGACCGGACCGGGGAAAGGTGGCGGGCGTTCTGGGAAGCGGCGAACGAGCTCATTCAAGAATTCCTTGGTGGATATTTGAAGGTGGAAAGGATATCCGCAGGATTGCACGAGGGTGTCGAGCAGAGCTAGCGCTAGTATAGCAATATGAGGGTTCCGGTGATTTGCCAGACGAGCAAGCATCATCGCTGCCTCTCGTGGGCTGGTTTCAGAAACAACGCAATATCGGGAGGCGAACATATAATCAGTAAAGCGCATGTATGCTATCTCAGGGAACAAAGGACGTACTTGTTAGCCTTTTTCTGATTAATATACTCTGCAACCTCCAGATGCAGCGCATAGTTTGGTTCGTGCAACGATGGTTCGCATGCACGAGTGATGAGCACCTCGAGAGGAGACACCCTCATCCAACTCGAGGGTCCCGTCGGGCTTTGCAACATCGTAGATATCTATTGTTCTCCCTTGTATCGAATGGCGCCTCCCTTCTTGTCCGACGATTGGTTATAGAGAGATCGATGGGCTCAGTGAGCTCGTTGGTCGTAATCAAGTGACGGTAAGGGTGAAGCAGGCTGGTCGGCGTGGTCGCGTGGCAAACTCCGGTGCGCGGTCGTGGACCAGTGGCTGTCCATCACTGTCCATCCCTCTTTCGTCCACGCCATCATCTAAGGCAAGAAAATGATCTTTAACAAACGCGATGTATGACTTGGCCCGCATTCAAAGATCGACAGAGCTCAAGAATGTATGTCACTAGTTGGAAAAAGGCTCTATCATGTAGCAGTGACTGAAGCACAAGTGGTATGTAGATTGATATACGCTTTATCGTATAAATCCTATATCTTAACATTCCTAACAGATAGCTAGAGTTTCGTTCACTTCGAGTTAGCAAGGCCAATAGGTAAAGTCTCGTAAAAAGGAAAAATCTGCGGACTGATTTATTTTTCTTACTGATTAGGTCCTACGGTACTGACTTTGGCAGCCGATTACACGGTCACTAGCACTGTCCGAAATACTATGAAGCAGCGTATATATTTAAATCAGCCAACTCATCCAAGGACTTTCCTGGCCCCTTATAGCCTTCGCAACCTCTCTTGCTACTACGCGACCCGATTGCTCGCTTGGATGCAACTCGTCGAACCTACGACGAATTAAAACAAATGTTGCAAGCTCTACGATATTTTGACACTCACCAAACAAAGCTGTCCCTATCGCCACCCTGGGCAATCGTACAATCCCCTGTGTCTGAAGTTGGCTCGTTCAGCTGATATATGCACGACTTCACGGCTCCTGTGGTATTTAGTGGTGCTGTTCCATTCAGATAAAGTGCAGGCCGGTCCAGCATGTCGTTGAACAAGCCATGAGTGTCCAAAATGCCTATTGCGCTTCTCAATGTCGTCCCATACGTATCAGAGAACCACATACCGAGATGTGCACCATCCAGACCGGGAAGCAGGCCTTGCAGCATCAATCTCATCAACTCGTTACCAGAAAGCACAAGCTCAGTCATCATGATGTTCCATTCCGTTGTATTTCTCTGCGCAGTCCAGTAATGGTTTAAGTAGGAATTGGCCGAATATAGTGGGGTACGTTGCAATGGAATCATCTATTCAAGAAGGACAATAACACTTAGCTTTGAACATCTCTTTAGGAACATGTAAAACGCACATTGGCGAACATGAAATTCCTGCCCCCATTGGCATACATCACCTTAACCCAATCCACGGCACACGCAGTGACATCCACCAAACTCACTCCAGGGCTCCATGACCTGTCAGCAGCCCATTATCACCGACATCGTTCGTCCCTATCCACAAGAAATACAAAGCATCATCTTGCCCCTTTCTCTCGCCTGCTTTTCCCAAATACCCCAGAGTTCCATTCGCTTTCTCTTGTTCCCATAAAGGCAGCTGGCTCTCGAAAACACTAGGAAATGGTCTCGACGTGATGTTATTCGAGCATGTCGCTCCTGAACGTGCAAACGGAAACAGTGCTGTTTTTCGCCGGCGTATCCCGACTGCATAAACCGGCCAAGCAGTGCCTCCATTTGACGGAGAAAATGTGTCGGTGTAGCTGTCTCCAAACGGCACGAAGGCCGATATCTGTGATGGACCAAGAGGATTTTTTGTCAATCCGTAGGCAGAGGTAGAAGATATGGCTAGGGCGGCGACGATGGTCAAGTTCAGTGTGCGTAGTGCCTTCTGACTTGACATCTTGGGGGCTTCGCTGATGTTAAGTTTCTTTGGGATTAGAATATTTATATCTGTGGATATCAACGTTTTCCGCGACGCTTAGCTCAAAACGCACTGAAATTCGCGATCATCACAAGACTGGATATGTCGTTCAATCATTGCCCTCATTGCCAACATTTCCTATACCAAATATTTCTAGCGGACCGTTACTTCCCGGAAGGCCCATTTCGTGCCGTCACCTTGCATTCCAGTGTCATCGCCACTTCTCGAAGGCTCATGTGTTTACATAGACAGGGCAAGGAGATTCTCCTCATGATCCTCCTCAAGATGACAATCGTAAAAATATCTCCAACACTGGGCCAACGTCTCTAATCGATGAAGGATTGATGTCATGTCGAATGGTTCAGTTCAAATTTGCAGGACACTGGACTGGCGGAGATGAGACGCAGGATCGTGTGTATAATAAGCATCTATATCCGCCTCTACGAAGCAAGCGTTGTTACGTTGGGTTAGGGCCTTGTCGTGAACGGTCCGACGTTTTAAACCATACCGGGGCGAATGTTCGCATACCCGTCTCGATTTGGTATGTTTTTATCGCTGTGTCGATATCGATATCGATATCAACGAGTACCGGGCGGAAAGCGATTCAGGCTCCTCTGAACCCTCGAATTGAGTCAGGTCACGCCTCTACGTCGATAATCTCGATTAGCCCCCAATTGGCTCCAGACTTTAGGATCCTTGATCCTGTGACACGTTCTTCCTCTCTCAAAGCTTTCGTCTAGCAATTTGCCTTTCATGCATTCCTCGATGCCGCGGTACCTCCAGGTACACGTTTCACGTCCTTGGTCACTTCTAATCAACTAAGGACGGTGAAGTGAGACCCCTTGCCGGCGGTTTGGAGGCCTAGTTTCGAAGGTTAAAGCTAGTCAACATGATGTGTACGATGCGCACAAGTAACGGACACAGCAAAACCATTCAGCCCCAGGACCAACTTTTCGGCTGGTCGCACAAGTTCTCCCTCCGCGATCATATACACGGCGAGCCGTTCTGCAAACTAGGAACAACAATGACGTTGTACTTACGTTCGGGCGTTCTTCCGCTATGCCTGTCATATACATGCTACTTTTTCCTCCCTCCGCTGACGTCGACGCGGTGAATCCGACCGAGGACGTCACCCAGCATTTTTTCATTTTCGAGGAACTGTAACCTTTTAGACCAATCGAACCACTTTGACGAGCCTCGACTATGGGGATGGAGGGCCAAGCATGATCGAAACACAGCGATGCTGACACGGATTCTAGGCGCTAGGGGTTACAAGACTTGCATAAAGCGTATTGACACTCTCCAAACTATCAGTTCCAGTGCGATCGATTTTCACAATCACCGTGTTTAGATACTTCTATACAGTATTTCCCAACTCTTCTCGCGGAGCTGATGAAGTACTTATGAGTCTATTTGCCTGACAGTCTACGCGGATAAGTCTAATACTTTCTTCAAGAAGTCGAACCAGATGGAGAATCGTGGGATGAAGAAGGCGAGAGCCGGCCTAAGGACTGGACTGGACTTGAGAATCTGGTACATGCTCGCACAAGGAAAGCATTAGACCCCAATGCTCGTTATGTGCTATGAAGTCGACCATAACCCCTTCTCAGATCCACATTGCTGTGAGGGTACTGGACCATGGCCCAAAACACACCCCAAACAAGAATAGAAATCGAACCCACCTCGAATTGACACCGCGTCACGGTTGTAGGCAAGTCGTATGAGCTCTCGACCCTCACCGGGCCCTCGCCGTTGACTTGAACGAAACGGAAGTAACTAAGAATCGACGAATAGGGTCAAGGATAGTCAAACCGACGGTCGGGTGGGTTTGATTTGGTTTTGACGCAATCAGAACACGGACGGCTGCGTCTATTCGATTGGATTACTGCTGCGATGCACAAAGTTATAAGGAAGAGTCCACTGTGGTCGGACTCGAGAATTTTCATCTCGTCCCCTCATCTTTGCAGTCTAAAACTTTCGCTCACTCGCTCTCTTTCCCCTTCCTCTCTCTGGTCAGGGGCCTCGTTTACTGCCACTTTGAACGCGAATAGTCTCAGCCCGATGGCTCTTCCACTTGTCGCATACCGCGATTTTATAGATGCTGCATGGATCGCATCCTCGATGAACATCTGCCTACTTCTTGGCACCGCAGTATCCGTGCACCTCTCATTGTCTCCCCCAAACCCATCTGTCAAAAGCGACGAGTGCTGCTCGGGAACCGAAGGGACAGAAACCTTGTTTGAGCGATTCGTGCAGTCTATTACCTACTGCAGTAAAGTTAGTTTAGCAATGTTTATTTTCTTTGCTTTGCTTGTCTTATACGTTTGGTTTTGCAGTGCATGGTCTGGATGGGCGTCATCGTCAACGTCTTAAATATCGTCTTGAACTGTCTCGTTTCATCTACTATAAACTTTCCTTCGAACATGTGAGGAGTGGCGGTGCCGGAAAGATTTCCACATCTTCATTTGAAGGGGTCCATGCCGTAATGATAGTTGGAGGAATATCAGCTATTGTAGCAGCTGTTCTGCGTACATGGTAAATAGGTCGTGCCCTTCCCTACATAAACCTGCTGATACTTTCTCCTTCCATCGACACAGGTGTTTTAGATCGCTTGGTCCCTTTTTCACTTTTGAGATCACTATTCGACCCAAACACGAGCTTGTTACACATGGCCCATACGCATGGGTACGGCATCCAAGCTACACGGGAGTCTACCTAACTCTCGGAGGCGCTACACTTGTTCTGGGTGCTCCAGGAACGTGGACGGCTGAACACGGCGTCCGGACACCGATAGGCTTTATCGTCGCGTGCTTTTGGGTGTTCAAAATGCATGTTCGCCTTTCGTGGGATGTGCATACGATTGCGAGCGGAGGATCAAGTGCTGAAAGACACGTTTGGTGCGCAGTGGGATCAGTACGCGGCCAGGGTCCCGCGCAAATTTATTCCTGGCGTCATCTGAAAGTAAAGAGCAAAAAGTAAGGAATTGGTAAAGAGTATATTTTTTTGATTTATGCATGACGACGCGTAGGATGCCGAGTATTTATCGAACTGAACTTTCCTTCTGGGGCCGTTGCATCGTCGCACTCGCGCTTCTATGATTAACTTTGTAAACATGGCCTCATTATTTTTTTTGCTGGTATCTCTTTATACAATGAATTCTTGTGTTCGAAATGCAAACTTATTTCCGGGCTCCATGCAATACGCAGAGAAATGAGCCCGGTTGTTATCGTCAGATGACGTTGACTCCACTCAGCGACCTCTCCGCCTAAAGTAAGAGTCTCCAAGTGTTTTTGTTTAACTGTCATAATCAGGGTATACTTACATCGTACTCGACAGATGCTTCAATTGTGACCTTCTTACCTCCAAGATGGTCCTCAAGTAGATCCACTAATTGTACTGACTTCATAATATTCCTCTTCCACTTCGCAAACAACCTCCAAAAATGATATGACAGGCGAGACGGTCAACTTGTCGCGCGGTTGGTCACTGGCAAAAATGCGCTGCAAAAAATGTGCTTACATCATATTCTTGTTAAAGCCGCACACGTAGGTCTAACGACTGGACATCTACCCCGATCCATAGACTGGCATGTTTTGACTGGCGGCCGAGCATGGACCCAACTGGGCTCCGTCTGGACCTATTGGGATCTTGACCAGCGTTATCCAATCTGTTATCTAATAGTGTATCACGTGCTTTCAGTTATATTGATTTTTGTGGGTCAATCCGATTCTATTCTGACTCCTGGAAAAGTTACGTACAGCGCTAAACTGAGTGTACGGGTGTCAAAGTCTAAAATTACCATCATGTCTATTTACTTTTGATACCTCCGCCCTTGCAGAGTTCGATTTTAGATCTGGGACTCGTAAAATTTGAACAAATATAATACAACAAGAGACCTTCCTTAACAGTCCAATCTCTCTTTGTGCCACTCCTTGTCGGTCTCCATGGTCGTACAATCTCAGAGGACCCCTGAAACTACATTTCGAACCCAGATCCCAATACGGATGGAAATTAGGACCAGCCAACCAACCCAGTTCCAGTTCTGGAAAAAATTAGGTGCAGGTCGGTGAATTGAACACAAGACCTGCTTGTAGATGGGCTGTGGGCCAAATTGGTTCATTGTCCATCGTCTCGGCTCTTAATTTCAGTTTCCACTCGCTGAGGGAAAAATAGGCATCGTAGCGCCGAAAAAGTGTAAATAGAGATTTCAGTAAGATTTTGAGTAATCCAGATATAAATTGACCATAGCCTTCCGCGCAAAATTTGGACTTTTTGTATCTGGGTTCCAAGTGTACTTTCAGGGGTCCTATAATCAATCATGTGTTGAAAAAAGCCGAGAATACTTTGGTCCTTCACTATGTCACCTTGAGTCACCTTCTATACTCAGTAAGTTTAGAAAATCGGTGGCAGTGGGCGGATTGGCTAAGACTTTTTTTTTTCTGTTACCATGTATGGTCTTTGCGCACATCACTTTTCCCTCGCAGGGCAAGTGTACTTCAGAACGGTCTAATATGGTAATTACCAGCATCTTAAGCGAAACCAATCCACCTACTTTTTTTTCTGTATAAGTTTTGAGCGATTGGCAGGGTGGATGGACATCATCTTTGACATCTCTCAGCTCGATTCAAGTCGTCCCGACCCGAATCTAAATTGTATTCCTCTAAGGACGAAAGTCTAACCTCATACAACTTACCTAACTCTCTATCAATACCTACCTCCTCTCACTTGCGATGCCTGCAGTCCGGTCCGCTCCAAGTGCCACTCGACGAGATCGCAAAAGGTCAGTTCGCGCACGTGTTTTCTCATTCAGGTCTTATCATGTGACTTATCCGTTATTGTCCTCCTTTCAGGCCGAACCCAGCGCTCCTTGTATTGTCTGTGGCAGGGTTCTTAATCGCGCCTCCGACATGAAACGCCATTTAAATACCCATGGCCCAAGGTGAGTGATTTTGTTTTCTTCCTATATGGATTTTTCTTTATTGTTTCTTTGCTGACCTTGTTCTCTTACAATTCTCTTAGGACGCATTTTTGCCCAGAAGCTAATTGCAGATTCTCGTCGCACACGGCATCAGGTCTAAAGGTGCACACTGACGGACAGTAAGAAAATTCAATGACCCTAGCAACGCTCGCTAATAGTTATTCTAGTGCGGGAGCGAATAAGCAATGCCCAGATTGCTCCTATAAATGTCACGATCCTTCCCGCTTTCACCGTCACCGCGTAGCACGACACCAGTACAAACCCCGTCAGGTTGCACGCAGAGCACGAAAGCCCAAGGAACACGTCCCTTCCTGCGTTCCTATGACCGTCCGTCGCACAATCTCGGCACAGGAGGGCATGCCACGCGAAAGCTATACTCAGTTTGCAAGCTTCCCAATGGGGTCGACATCCAGCTCCGTTTCCACCCCTGCAGCCGATACACTCTCTGACCTCTCTGATCTCTCCGATGTTAGCGACTCGGACACGGATTCCTCTCGATCAGTTTCCCCAACACCGTCCTATTCTTCCTCTTCCTCGTCGGATTTCTCACTTCCGGATATTTCGGTCATTCAACGAGAAAATGCTGCTCGGGCCTCCAGACGCATTCAATACATGACTTCCGATCATCAATATTTCACCCTTGAAATGCTCGCAGACCTAAAGATTGCCGCGAATACCCAACAAAAACGGGGCGACTCCAAGGTTGAGTGTCAAACCGCCATCGACCAGGCGTACCCTCAATTCCCTTCGTACACCGTACAATCCGCCCCTGGATATCAAGCTATCGGTTTCAAGGATTCCGACTATCTATCTTCCGACATTGTCATCCCCTCTGTTCCCTCCGACGACATGGACGTAAGTATGCTTGAGGAATGCTTGACAATCGACCCAGCTTTGCTGTCCGTTGATGAGTACCTTGCAACTGCTTCGATGATTGACGATGCTTTCTGGCCGACGTCTTATCCGTTACTCAAAGCCGAACACACGGACGAAAACATCCCCTTGATGACCTTCGACGCATTCGACGTCGCGGGCCATTACGATGGATGTTACACGAACGTCGCCGTCGAGCAGGAAATCCCCTGGGTTGTGGAAGTGGAGGAGTGCCCGTTTGATTTCTCCACAGCGCCAGCGTACTTCAACTCTTGGGTCGAATACTTGGAGGGGCCACTGACCCCCACAGATGAAGTCGTTTCTAGGCCTGCAGCTGATGAAAATATCTAGCCCAAATGTTTTTTTTTTTTATAGTTTGACATTTCTCTCTGACGATTACTGCTTCACTCTTCCCGTGGACAACTCTATCCCATTATGCCTCTGCCTCTTCTGTATTTCTATCTTTTCTCTCTCTCTCATTGACTCAAATCGGAAAGCAACGTCCACCAATCCCATTTCGGCATTTATCGGCGTCGACTGTATTATCAATTTATCTTTTCATTTATTATCCTGGGTTCGATCTCATGTACACTTTACCTATATCCTTCCTTTTTCCACACTACACCCCTGATCATTACCCTCTAGAGCTTATGCTGTACATTGGTTGTACGGCATTTGCGACTCATATAGAGTCGTATTACTTTATCTCTCTTATGATTCATCTTACTGTTCGTCTCATTATTTTTTACTTGTACTCGTGGTTGCTTAAGTAGCACGCTCGGAAATATATACTCCACTGTTTGGATGGCTGCTTTCGTCTTAACGACGATAACACATCTTAGCAAGTAATATTTCAAATCTTGAAACATAAACTCTGCATGACGATTCTCAAGGCCCTTTAAGCTTTGCTTAAAAATCAGAGTTCTTTGACTCCCAAGTAGGGCACAAAGGAAATAACTTCCCCATTGCGTTGAATTGATTTTTTCTTCATGGGTGCTAAGTATGGGTCACAAGACAGATAATTGAAACTTAGCGATCAAAATGCACATCTATTTTCAGCTTTATCCCGCCGGCGAGCCTTTGCGGAATCTTATGTCTCCACGGAAGATCTCGTTTACGGAAACATATGAAGGCCCTACTTTCCGTCATACCAGTTGCCGTACTGGGGGTAGGCCCTCATTGGGTTGCGGGGTTTGTGACTGGCTGTGATATCCCGACTTGTCCATTTATACCTCTTCCATTCACTCATCGGTTGCTCGTTGGTGGTCACCTTCACAGTTCAAACGTTCACAGTTTCCCAGACTCAGATGTTGTGCACCACATGCAGTCATACCTCGACTTTATCGATATATATTTCTTATCAGTGTAAATCACAGTGTACCTAAGAAAACCATAATGGCACAGCCAAAAATACGACCTAGTAATTGGGCCCTGTCAAAGTGTACACTCTAAATCAGGTCGTTTTGTCTTTGCGCGCACTGGTACGTAGTACCTCTAATGCACACATTGCGTATGGGCCATCCTAGAAGATAATTCAAGAGAACGAACTTTAATGCTGATACTCCGTGCCGACTTTAGTTTTCTGTATTTATATACAAAGCATCTATTGTCTGCCATACCGACGCGCTTGACATGGACCGGATTTTGATAGCTCTGCGGCGCTGCGCACCTTGTGAAGAGCGGTGAGCTCGATGAGCTCGATGAACAGAGCGTGTCGAGAGTGTGTCACCTCTGTGTCACAGTGGGTAGAGGCACACACTCGTGAGGACACCGGACCGTCCGGGGAACCGTACGCCGTACGGTGTCCGATGTGTTTGTTCCGTAAACGAGATCCTCCTCCTTCTCAGTCATGCCGCTAGGTACCTGTTTCAGCCTCCAGTATACAGAATTTAACGATCTTTTCGTTCGGGATATCTACAGGACATGCTATTCCAAGATTGAATGGCTAGTAATTTCATGCATTGATTCAAATGGAGGTGTTCGGCGATTCTCCAAAAGAATGTCATCAGATACCAAGAATGGTCACTCGCTGAATAGACAGGGAGACAGACGAATAGGATACAGCAATATTGGTACGTATTACCTGTTGACAGAGATGCACATGAGTTCCCATCCTTGCACTGCGTTTCTGGTACTCGTGTACATACTTTGATTCTTACGTCCAGATGGCTAATGAGTCATGGAAGGCGCAAATGGAGAATCAGACGGGAACCATTGGAGTCAGTAAGGGACTTCATTTCATGCCGGGTATTTCGGTTGATTTCACAGTTCGAAGTCGATTCCAACGCGTGTCCTGGAGCCTTTCAATTCTCGAATACCGTGGTTAGAAAAATTTGCCATGTCTCACACCTTATTGCCGCACTAAGACGGATTATTGATCAATTCTTATGAATGAGCAATCTTGGATTCATGTTCATAAGCATCAAGTAATACCATTTCTATGATTTGGAGCGTATATCATCACATCTTATGAAATTGACCGATCTATTCGCAGATGAAGTTGAAAACGAAGGGTAGCAGCGCGCAATCGGGAAGTAAGATTAACCAAGTCTCCTCCGGGTTCACTTTGAACCCGTATCCTCGCATCCAATGAAACGGCAACTTAAGCTATCTGCTATAATAGAGTTAGGGGGTAAGGCAAGTTAGGAGATCAGATAAATGTGACGTCAGCTGCCTCGATCACAAGATTCTAACTGAAAGAAAATTTTCAACTAGAACAAACCCAAAGATGAGGTAAAACTAAGTTGTTTCAGCTCGACGCACAAGGACTAAATGGTCAATGTCGATATCATTTCACCAGGGAAAAATATGTTTGGTGGCGTCAACCTGGAAAACTAGGCAGTGCCATGAGAAGATGGTGTATTTTGGTAAATATAATCTATAACCGTCAGGTCTTGCCAGAGGTCATGCCACCCAAACATCTATCTCTTCGAAATTCAGTCACTAACTTCAGTTGGTAGGTCTTGTATATGAAAATTTCATATAAAAAGCTTCTTTAAGGGACGAGTCAATTTCTTTTCAGGAGTCCTCATAGTCGGTTCCGTCGCTAGTAGCAGATAGACTCGTCTTGCACGTAGATCCTCAGCTTGTTTCATCATTTTACGGAGCAAAATATCGTTGAAGTCCCCGCACCTCCTGCCAAGAAAAACGGCGAAGGTTGTTTGATTGCAATGTTAACACCGGTCAATAACAACCGGCCTCCCTCGTCAGTCTGTGAGAATATCACAAGAATATGATGGTGTTCGAAAAAGAGTCTACATGCAGTCCTGATTCCGCAGTCTGAAGTAATGATATATCCTATATAAATATCCAAATTTATCCGTGACACCCTACTCTTGGCGTCAGGAGTGCAGTAGTTGACCGGCGACAAGGACGTCGATCAAGTCTACTCTTCCGCCTCAGTGATTCAAAGACGGGTCTTTTCAATTTGTGATAAATACAAACATTATTTGGCTATCTTGAGGCATCACACGAATTTATAAGCATTTCACAGTTAAGAAGAAGTGATTTAAGCTTTGTCCAGACGGAATACCGCAGATATTTCAGGATGTCCAAGGTTCCTCAAGCTCTCACGAAGCCATATTATCATGATCCCGGAGAAAGGTCTACTGCCTCCCGTTTTACGTACCCGGTCATACCTACTGGTATATATGCCATATGCCCCTGTCACGCAGCCATAGGACACGGGAGCATTTCTGGAGCAGGTGTTGTTATATTTTAAGCGCTTCCATCCCTTGATACCGGGCAAGCTGCATGAAGAGATTTATGTCCGTAGTCCGCACGAATGTCAGTAAAAGCTTTCCTATTTCAAATGGCCCCTCATTCTAATTTCTCAGGTTTCCACGCCTCGATACTGCAGCGACCTACCTATGGAAGCCTCAAAGGTATCCTTGCGGCACAGCAGCACCGAGTTTGGTGACATGAACACACTCCGCCAACACATATGCGGGGTTAAGCCATTACCTTTCAATAGTAATCATGCTTCTTTACCGGTTTAGGCTGAAAGGCCCTGGTGGCATCGCCTCCTATGACAGTGCGGTTCTCGTATCACCGGCGGCAGAACCCAAAGAACTCGGATGGAGCATAATAACGCGGCCTGTCCATCTTGCTCTCAAATCTCGTGTTCAATTAACGATTAAGTAACTTCCTCCGAGCCTGATCACCCCAAACTTCGTCGCTGACCGATAGCACAAGAGATGAAAGGAGGCCAATCGAGTATGATCTCTCCATCTTACACATCTGTTCCTATAAAGCACTCTATTTAAGTTTTACGAAGACGTTTCGCTTAAAGTCCCAGCCTCGCACCTCTAGTCCTCGGACCTTACCTCGAGTCGTTATCCGAGTTGCTTTCTTGCCTTAACACCCTCAACATCCTTCTAATGGGCCAATTCCTCCAAGAAATTCCCGACTACCTCATCGAATGGATGCTACAGCAGCAGATGTTCTGGGTGGCGACTGCACCCCTATCGTCAGACGGACATGTTAATATCTCGCCGAAGGGCATCAAAGGAACATTCCACGTGGTTAATTCGCGTAGAGTCTGGTACGAAGACCTCTCTGGCACAGGTAATGTCCCTATTCTTCTTTAGCCAAGCTTTCATGCTGATTCACAATCATCAGGCGCTGAAACTGTGGCACATATAAGGGAGAATGGACGAATCACTATCCTATTCCACGCTTTTGAGGGTCCAGCTAGAATTGTAAGGCTTTATGGGAAAGGTGGTGGTATTCTGTATGCACGAGGCGAGCGATGTTAATGCCTCTTTGAAGGATTCTTCTATGAGCTTGGAACGCCAGAGTACGAAGCGCTTGTGACATCTGAGCAACGTCTCGCTGGATCTCGCGCCGTCATAGGCATGGATGTTACTAAAGTTGGCACCGTAAGTTGGCTCCTTCATCCTTTTGATATCATGTTCTCATATTGCAACAAGACGTGTGGATATGCTGTTCCATATTACCAGTTTCTTTCGCACAGAACGCAACTCATGGACTGGGCAGCGAAAAAAGAGTCTGTTGACCAAGACGATTCTACAAGCGTGCCTTCTGGCCTGTTACCACCGTCAATATATACGCCGGCAGATGATTCAAATGTCAACCCCAAAGGAATGAGGCACTGGTGGCAATTACATAACATAGTCAGCTTGGACGGCCTCCCTGCATTTTCGCGAAATTTTGGACTGGGGTTTCCCTTCGTGTTTTCTTTGGGGCGTCTTCGAGCCTCCAAGATAGCCATCGTCGGCTCCAACCCGAAGCTTTCGGTAGCGACGACGATAGCACCTCAGATAGCTCGGCTCGCGCTGACCGGGTCCGAAACTAGTAAAGCTCCGTTTTTAATCGGAGTGTATGATTCTCAATACAGACATTTCGTCTCTTCGGTTCTCGCCCTCCTCCCTTTCTTCTTCACTCTGGTTATTGGCGTCATTATAGGCCGCACATATGACCACTATGGCAATTTGTTCACCCACACTATTCTATTTAGCAGGTTTTAAGACAGATTTATTTCTCTATTTCGAGGTTATATGTACCGTTGATTTATGATCTTTTAATGGTTGTGACTTGGCAGTCATGACGCCGAGTCTGGCGAGATTGCTGACTGAAAGTCGATGGTAGGAGGCCTTCCAATCACCCACTTTTGCGGTAGTGAATCTGTTGTCATTCTCATGAATAGCAAATTATCAACACCAAGCAACGGACGTGTTCACGATTTTCTGCATCAAGCTATACCACAATCGGCGCTTAATCTGTGGTAAAACATCGGTCCGGAATCCGGAATCATTGGCATCTAGTCTATTTTCTGTAACTCGCAGGGTGTGTAGGTTGTACGCACATTTGGCTATACCGTACTCGAGTGGATTTCAGCCATTGAATTTTGATCTGTCTCACAACGAGCACCGGTCTAGAGCACAAGGGTTGTCATTCTTTTTTTCCTTTTTTTTTTTATTTAGAACCAGTTTATTAACGTGGAAGAAGCAGTCAGAGTGCCAGGACGCACGGGTGCGAAGAAGTACCGCCCTACGCTAGAGTATTTACTACGTCTCTGTTCTCCGAGTGTGGCAGACTTGTGCATCTTACTGTCCATATGTGTGTGTAGGGTAGAAGGGTTGTCATTCGTCATTCATCAACGAGGAAGATAGTGCATTTCTGTGCACAATTGCTTGAAAGCAACGTTCAGCCGCATAACACAAGATGACACACTCGTTCCGGATAATCAGAACCGGTATGATGGTTTCCACTCAAATGTTATCTGTCCATTATTTATAGATTGATTTTGCAGGGTCGCAAAAGGTCGTCCCAGAAACACCCTTCGTCCATTCTCTGAAGCAGCCCTGTCTGTGTGAGAATAAAACACCGAGAATTTGAACCGCTGTGAGCACATGAACTGACCCTTATCTTTTAAGTATGACAATTCCAGCAACCACTCATGCTCGCAGTCATTTTCTCTTCTCTGCACTTCCCGCTTGGGGTAATCGAGCTTTACAAGTGGCCAGGCTTGAATGAACCACTAATATATCTGTCTGCAGGTCATGTCAGGTCGTTCTGTATTCTCGGCGCACGGCTTGTAAAAGAGAACAGAAATGTCATCATCACAATCATAGTCGCCCCCAATCTTCTAAGCAAGGCTCAAACCGAAATATTAGCTGAACTTGGCGATGAATCATTCGAAGCTGCGTGGCGGCGTATTAGGTGCGTGAAACACATACACTCCAAGTGGCCACAGATGCTAATGGCATATATTTTGAGGGTCTTGTCGTCTTTTCAATCCAACTCCCAGAGCATCTTCGTCCTGACTCCTTTGGCTATTGAGACGTATTCAGCGGTGTATAAAGCTCTCTCGCGAGCTGAATAGGTCTGTCAGTTGCGCTGTTACGGGAGTGAAGTATGATGCAATCAGCGCTCCAAACGTTGTGATTCTCAGTGTAGGTACAATAACTTTCGAAATCGATGCGTCTAACACCAGCAACTGTTCCAGTACTTTGCATACCGCCAGATGTTAGCAACACGAGCTATCTCTGGACATAAAGTGCCAATCGTTTCCTGGCTGACAGGCCATGCGTCAGCCATGATTCGTGCACATGGTCCAGAATATATGGGGGACATGGTAACCTTGGTGCCAAAATCGATGCCGAAGCCGCTAGGAGAGGAGTAACGCCTAAGGAAATTGGCGACACGGTGAGGTTCTAAATATAATATACTGGGCTCCTTCCTCATAACTGAGTCCAAGATATACAATCGCACAGATGGAACTGTGATTAAAATCCCAGGAATACCAAGATATGTATGATTGGGAGTACTTCCCGCAAGTGGTGAGATTATTTATACCAGAGATGGTCACAGACGTTGCTAAATTGTAACTTGTGGGATGACAGCTTCCTTTCGAAACAGCTATGTCGGATTTTATAAAAGAGGGCTACGGGTTAGTGCCTACTACTCTACTACTCACATTAATAAGCACAACGTTGGTGTGATATAGAGGACTAAAGGAATGTGATGCCGTGTTCACCACCTCCACGTATGCTTTTGAAGAACAATCTCTGAACGCCGTTAAATCCTGGATTTCCAAGTGGAACAAGGAAGTCTATGTAATTGGGCCTTTGCTTCCTTCTGGATATGGAAAGATGGTCGACAACCGCGGTACAGGAGAGATAAAAGAATTTATGGATAAAATGCTCGCCGAGCGTGGCCGAAAATCAGTGATCTTGGCAAGTTCTAATTATAGATCATCGTTCGATACTGCTTCTGACTGGATCGGCGCTTAAGATTTCATTTGGCACTATATTCTGGCCAATAGTACAGGCTTACATCGAAGAGATTATCGAGGCATTAATTGAAAAGGATTTTCCCTTCGTAAGATCAAACTTAATTCGATGGAATGGCGTTGATATATTAACACTTCGCATTAGCTCCTGGCTTATGCTTCTCCCTTGCCACGGTATCGGATGATCTAGTCCAAAAAATAAATCAATCTGGCTTGGGCCTTATCTCGAAGTGGTTTCCCCAGCAGTTTATACTGGGACATCCGGTATGTGCACCACTCGAGGACATAGTATGATAAGATGAATGTTCATTCTCGAATTCACTCATTTCAGGCCGCAGGATGGTTTCTCACCCATTGTGGACAGAACGGTGTTATCGAGAGTCTCGGACGCGGTATCCCGATGTTCGAGTTTTATTATCACAGCCTTTTACCTTTTACTCATTTATACCATCAGGATATGTTGGCCTTTCGAGACCGATCAACCCGCTGCGGCTGCACATCTCACACATAACCTAAAGGTTGCATTCGAATTGATCGAAGTCAGAACCGGGGAAAAAGGCCTGAGGCCAATTTTCAGAACTGGACGCAAGGCTAAAGGCACGCGTGAGGCTGTAGGCGTCGAGATACGAGAGATTATTGACTCCTGTCGCAGCGAGCAAGGGGATATGATCAGGAAGAATGCCGAAGGCATAAGAGAGAAATTTTCAAAGACATGGGAGGCTGATGGAGCTGGTAGAAAAGAATTCCTTGGCTTCTTGACAAACCACAACGTTAAGCTTGCCTGAAACACTCAATGTCATACGGGATACTTTGCGGAACATGTCTATATGTGAGTTGGTCAGTTGGCGGCTTTGATGATATCAGATGCTCTTTCCGCCAAAAGGTACACGGGGCCCTGAGTATGACAGCTTGGGACAAAGGGCTGATGATAATGATTATTCGGTGTGTCCTTTGAATAGCTACACTGGCGACTCACAAATACGGATGCATCGACAATGCGAAGCCCATCGGCTCCTTTAACTGTCAGGTCAGGATTAACCACACCCGTCTTGGCGCTTACCGCCGACATGGCAGCGGTGCCGACGGCATGAAAGGCGCTTCCAGCAGCGCCGCGGGCGTATGCCTCGATAAGGGTATCGTTCGTTGCGTCACCAAATATTCTACCAAATGGCGCGACGACGTAGTCTGACCAGGCAGGGGCGGCGACAAAACGAAGTGCACCCTTGATAGACTCCCCTAACAGCAAATGTATCAAAATCGGTTGTCATGAACTGGGGGTCAACCATTGGAGGTTGAAAGGGATCGTTATTACGAAGACTGATGGTTCCTCCTAGAGCAGTGTTGGTAAGTACAGAGAGACTGTCGGCAAACGCTCGCTGGAATTTTAGACTTACGCGAGGTTGGGCTACTGACTATGGTGACTACTGTGAGGAAATCTCGGGTCGCTGGAATGGCGAAACCTGGTTCAAAGAAAAGATTCTAATAGTAAGCCTTTGTATTAGTTGTGCTACTCGTACATTTAATGAACTATTTCTGCTCACGCTAAATATTATCTCCCAGTGAGGAGAACGAGATCCAGCCGCAGGATCAGGAGTAGTTTTAAAAATAGTCGAATTTGGAGGAAACCTCAGGAAACCATAGTTGTTGGCAATGCTGTTCGCGAAGGGGCCAGTTTTTCTTTGAAGCCATTGAGTCATTGCAGCAGCCGAGGCATTTGCATCTCTGAGAAGGGCATTGACTGATCCGTTGCCGTTTACTTCAAAGACATTTGGGACGAGTATGTGGTCACTTAAGTTGGCTCCGACGGAAGGGTTTTCGATTATTGTGTTGATTCGTAAACGGCCGAGGTCTGCGCTCTTCCCGATCCCGGAAAGGAGGAGAAGCTGTGTTGTACCGACGGTCCCAGCTGAGAGAATAACGTCCTTTCTAGCCGTGACTGTGAATGTTGTGCCTGTCCAATCACTAAAGTCAGCTATGTGCAAAACTTGTGCGTAAGCGATAATAAATGGCAACCAATTGTCAAATTTCCAATTGCGTGAGACTGTACATATTGTACGCTCCTAAAAGATGGAGCACCCGTTGACGAATTGCCTGTCTGAAGCAGTAATGTTACGGTGGCATTGACAAGGACGGTCAAGTTTGGTCGACCGTTTGCATTTGCAAGATAAGTGTTGGAAGAGCTGCTACGGATGCCACCACCCGCACTTGATTGAATGAACCCAACACCCAGAAGACCTTGGTCACCTCCACCTGTATCTTCGTTGAATGGGAACTCGGCTAGCTGTCTGGTCGTGGCAATTACACGGGCGTCAATTGATTGGTTGCTCCCAGGAAGGCTAACAGAGACTTCGCCGGTGGTTCCATGACCAGCAGCGACGAATTGGCCTGTGGTATTGTGGTTGTCAGCAGGTGGGACCATTTTCTCATGCTACATCTTCGAGTCAGTGAAACCAAGTTAAACAGTCTTGATCATTGATTTACCTTAGTTACATATTGCCTCATGTTGCTCCATCTCCATCCTGCGTCACCAGATATGGCAGAAATCCTATTCCAGTCATCCATGGTACAATACTGATGAAACAAGAAATCTAACAGAAGTGGATAAACGGTGCTCTAAATGAATTTAGTCATGTTACTTACTGATGCTACTGGATCCTCCCAAGACACGCCCTCTGATATACGGCACTGTTCTGTTGACCAAACCTGGCTGCAGTGTAGTCGTCGTATTCCAATCGAATGCGCTATCTAATACACAAGCATTATTTCTTTCTGTGTTCAAAGTCAGGCCTCGCTTACTAGGAGACAAAGTTGGGGCAACAAATGGTATCTCGATGGGGATTATTCCCTGGTCACTGGAAAGACGCAGTGTCATTAAATCTATCAAGCAATTATGTTCCCAATTACACACTTGAGTCCGGCTTCAAGGACAAGTACAGAGACTGATGAATTTTCCGTTAGACGGTTTGCAACGACAAGGCCGGCGGTTCCACCTCAATGAAGGAAATTGCCTGTTATTCTTCCTTGCAATGAAAACTGCGTAATGTACCGCTCACCTCCAACTATTACATAGTCGTAAACAGTTGTGGTGAGCTGAGATGGCAGAGTATGTATAACAGCTGCAGCAGGTAAGATGAAAAGCGAAAGGATCGTGAGGGAAAAGTATGCGCAGACGTGGAAAAAGGGTGCCATCCTACTCTGAGGGCATAAAAAATCCACGAGTCATTTATACCTGCTCAAACTTGACACAACCTAATAAAATGTATCCGTGACGTCTTTCGCTTCAATATCTTGCTATTCTGGGGTGGATCGGATGGCAAGAAAAATAAAATCCCTCTCACGCGCGTCCTTGAATGACATCTCCGTGTAGCTGTTATTAATGGCATAGAGTAACACTGGGCAAGCTTCGATGAAAAGTAATAATAAGATAATTCGGGTCTCTGATTCACCTAGTGCGTGGCTCAGTATAACAAAATTTACGGTATGCAATGCATGATTTCATCAACAAAGCGGAAGGCAAGATTCCTGATGCTGTTTTAGGCCAATATCTTCTCATACATACTTATTTCTGGCAATGGATGACAATCGCTTAATCCGATCAGATGGAAGAAATCGGCGCATATATTAGAGATCAGACTGATAAATTTTGAACGAAACACGAATTGGCTGGCAGTGGACGAACTCCCTCCTCCGCAGGCATAGTTTGGCAATGTGTAAATACATCAAGCTCTGCTACAGGTCTTTGGCGCACGATAACTTTTGAAAATCATTCCGTGAGATGACATCATGTCCCAAAATTTTATGCACATACAGTGAATAAATGTCATAGACCTGTCTTATTGTTAGGCTTAAATCTGGTTTGCAGTGCACCGTGCTAACGAAAAGGCTGAGTTTGGCTGAGTCTGAAGAGGTACGATCACGGCCGTCAGGTGATTTCCCTGCCGAGCAGTCACCAGAGAGAAGAGTGAATTCGGAAATGACAATCTAACTCGATCAATGGAATTGTCTGCTGGTGTTATCCTTGATTTTTGTAGTAAGTTAACATATTTTTAAAGCTGTCAAACATATTTTGGGTAGCAGAAGCCTGCGATATATCTGCTAGAAGTTAGAATTTCGGCGTCTGGTGGGACAGCTCTTTGAATGTACCGTTACTCTACATTAAAGGGCGATATCCATTGTATCGAGAGTTGATTAAGCGCCGACAGGAGACTACGGTAGAGCCAGCATATAAGTGTAAGGTCATTTACAAGTGTGTCAGTCCAGTGTTGACATAGTCGGCGACTTTGTCGGATTAGACATACGAAACAGTCGAATTTCTGATTAGGTCCAACTACCCATATTGATGGCCTCCTGAAAGGGCTTCGCTATGCCAGTAGTATGCTCTATGGTGAGCTGTGCTCGGCACTCGGCGCTTTCAAAGTTCTCACAGGGTGACCATCAAAAAGCCAGTGAATCACGTGGGGTGATACAATATTTCCCACGGCTAGTGCACTCACGCATCCATCAATATATAATACGACAAGAGACTCTCCCACGGGGAGACAAACGTCAAAGACAAGCTGATTACCATAAAGAGTAACGTCTCACGTGTCTCAACACGCGTCTTACCCTCACATCTTCGACTTGCTCATCTTTGTTGAATGCTATTCATCACTCTCAACGCCATGTTCTTACCACCATGATCCCTTCTTTGCATCCTTTCTTCTTTCCTGACTCTTCCCCTATGTGTAAAACCATGTGTAAAAATTTGATACAATAACCAAGTTTGAAGTTGTTAATTTTCGAAGTGTGGAACTCGGCTGGCAAATCAGAAACCTCTACCAGCCATTAGCTCCGCTTCTTACCCAGATGTCACTACAATGGTCCAATGGTCCATGGCTGTGATCAATGTCTTTGAACTGCTTCCACACAGCAGTGACTTTGAGATCTGAGGTGCGTGGTCAGGAATTCCGTCAGCAGCTACTGAAGCTGCCAGACTTTCCAAATCAGGGGACAGCAAATCCGCTAGAAATGTGTAGAAAGTTCTTTCTACATATGGCCATTATCAACCCTAGCGCAACCACCAACATAAATACTGACCTAGGGTACGTACATCCCCCTCAGCCTTCTCTCCCTTACTGAATATCTACTCCCCTGCGACTCTCCATCTCATTTATCTTCAATGACCCATACAACTGCTGTGACCGACACCTCCCAGGCTACTGCCAGCAGGATTGCGACAATCACTGCAATAGCTGCTATTGGGAATGCCCGGAACGTCCCCAACTCTAAGAAGGTTGTGCTGGACGCCCAGGTTTATGTTGGCTCAGAGAATTGTGAGTCACTCATTGGCGCTCTGTCATATTTTTAACAGGTCAAACATCGACTTTGGAGACGTCGCCATTTATCTAATTTATGCAACAGTACACGTAAGTAAATTTCAAGTTATCATTGCTTCTAGCTCCTCATTTTCCATTGATCCCTCTCAACATGCATACCTGCACGTTACTGGCGTTGCGACAAACTGCCAGAAAGAGCAGGGGACTTTCGACCTCGACATTGATCGCTACATCTCAGTCCTCAAGCCGGTCCAAAAGGTCAAACCATCTGCCCCTACACGTTCCCAAATTTGCCTCGCTATAAAGCTGGAAAGCCGGTCCCATACAACAAACATTATGTATCAGTATTCGGTTTTCTGACCGACGTTATTTATGACCTAAACTCGGTAGATGTTGTCCAGCAGTTCCACTTACTGTGGACAATATTGTATTTATGGGCCAGCAGCCCAATGCGATGGGAGCTACGGTCCCTAATTCCCTGGATAGTAAGTCTCATTCAAATTTTATTTGAATGTATTCTAAAGATATGAATCTCGATTCTCTGCACACATTAGCATCGTGCAGAACCCCCGGTCTGGTCGTAAAGGCTTATTACTTACAAGCACAAATCTCCAACGACTCCAATGACTCCTACCCGTTACAAGGCCCGATTGCTAAACGATGACGACTTGAGTCACCGGAAGGTTCATCGGACAGTCTCGCTTCAGACTCATAGGAGGGTGCCCTTTCGCAGCCAATATTCCAGCCTGTACCTTGATCAGTTACATATACCCTATTTCTAAGCTTACTTATGTACTATCACTTTGCTAATATCACTTTGAATTGTTTTCCTCTATTATTCAAACTACGACTAAGTTAGAGATCGAATACGGATAACATTCAGCCCGTGCAAAGCACGGGTCATATGCTCGTTGCTCAGTAATTGACTTTACTTGGATTTTACGACTGATAAGTTTGCCTCAGATTGAGTTCGTATTTACTGACTAGAGACATAGTATTATTGGCTCCTTAAATTTAACGCTCATGAGGATAGAACTATTATTTACCCAGAAATGTCACAGTGAGTTTGGAACTTGTTTGGAACAGGTAATTTGCAGGTTATCATTATGTGACTTATCCACAAACGCGACGCGTCTTAATTTCAGACACATGAAACTCTTAATATTCACTGGTCTGTGCTAGGTCGAGTAGATATATATTTACTTTGTAAATAAACTTTCAATACCATTCTCAAGATCATAATCTATATCTTCCGGCTCACCTGCTGCATCCAAATCAAGCAAATCATAGAAGTTCATTTCATCCTCTAGATGTCCAATTGCACTTTGTCGTACAGTCCTAACCCAAAGATTGTTATCAAAATCAAATAGGTTGGTAATCTTCTGCTTGTTGCCCATTCCAGGATTAGTTAGTGTGTCTTGAGGGTCAATTATAACTTTTCTTTGACATATATACCCAATGTTTTCATACTCGTTGTAAATGAAAGTGAGCAACTTCTAGTTATTAATAAGTTGCAGATCTGGACATAATGCGATTGAATAACTATTCCTTGCTACTTTTTCCGACTAGTCCAAATAATTTTATAATTATATTGACTACTCCGACTGGAGGGTATTATGGACACATCTATCTAAACAAGTTGTATTGTATCACAGGAGTAAGCAGCAGATCCTTCGCTTATCTCACGTGACAATCGTCGCCGACTATCTTCTATTTTTAATTCGGCTAATCGACTTAGTCGGAAAGTCGTGTATAGTCGAGACCCGACTATCGACTATAGTCGCTGACTATGCCAACACTGTGCGTGCAGCATAGCGTTTCTCTGATTCGAGACTCTACCAACTACTTCAAGTGTTGATTAGGCGCTAACTGTGCGTTATGAGTCATCGCAGGGTCTGCGGAATTGAGATGAGTGTCAGGTCGACCCCGCAGTAGACGACGCTAGAGTCAGCATCTAGGAAGACGCGTCACTTATCAGTGCCTATAATAGAGGCAATCTAAAAATAGTCACGGAAACATATCCGGTCGATCGGAAGGCAATATTTCCGCAAATGTCCGACAAATGGCAGGAATACGATTGGTCAATTCTAAAGTTAAAGCTCAGACTGCAGCACAAGGCAGTACAGTGGCCGAATACGCGTCAGTGCTGCACATTTCTTGAACATGTAAAGTGTGTAAGCTTGTGTAAGTCATGTCATTTACATGCGGATCTGGTTCTCGAATAGATTTGTTACCCCAAAGGGCGTGAGTATATTGTCGTCAATGACTCCGCAAGCTCTTCTTTTGAACTTGACGACCTTTACTGTCAATAGTCGCTCAAGCCCTCGTTCATTCTGGCATGAAGATTCCATTTGCCGACTATTTCAAGCAAAGCCCTGCGCCGCCTGGATTTGGAGCAGGGAAGACTCTTCCTGAAGACACTGCGCCGTATGTGATAATAGCGCCATTGAGAAATTTCGCTAACCAATCGCTAATAGGTTACTTTCAAAACTCATCTTTCAATGGCTCGGACCGTTCTTGGAAGTTGGGTATTCTAGGCCACTAGAGAAAGAAGGTACGCCTCGATAGTCTGAGAGTCTAGAGCATACCTCAATCTTTGCATACAGATTTTTGGGAACTTCCCAAAGCTCGTTTGACGTCAACGATAACAGATGACGTCGAGAGGAATTTCTACGCACGATGTCCACCAGAGAAACGGCCGCGACACATCCAAAATCCTGTCTCAGAAAAGGGGAACACTGATGGTGAAAAGTCGGTAGAAGAACATGGGGGACTGAAGCCTCCGGCAGAGATCTTGACAGCAGTGTCGACGCAGACAACAATTCCTCCAGAAGCTGAATTGGAGAAAGAGTTGGCTGCAAAATCTTCGTTAAACGCGCGTACACGCAGCTTGGTTAAACCTTGGACATGGTTTCGACGGGGGGAAAAAAGAAAAAGCCAGAATTCGACGAGTCGCTGTTTAAAGCCATCCATCGAACCTTTTTCGTTCGCATCTGGGTAGGAGGGATCTTGAAACTGTTCTCAGGTGAGCTTTCAATGCATTCTGTGGTGTTGGAGTATTCTGTTCCAGGTTTACTTGGGCATTGGTTCCGCAATGGCTCTTGATTGAGTCATTTCTGAAACAAAAACGTCTCCAAACCCATCACAGAATAGTCAAATGAGCCATTCCTTGGTTCTCGGCGCATATATTTTATTTACTATCTCGTACAGATACCCTGAAAACGACGACTCCTCTCGTCACAAAGGTTCTTCTTACCTGGCTTACAGAATCGTACATCTACGTTCGCGCCACAGATGCGGAACGGGCTGCCTTAGGAATTAACAAGCCTCGAGGAATCGGATACGGAATCGGGTTGGCCGTCGCCCTCTTTGTGATGCAGGAAGCTGCTAGTTTGGTACGTAACCTTATCTGTCCTCGACTTTCGAAGCTCACGAAGCACTTAGATGACCAATCATTATCAGCAAGGTCGGTAACTTGTGTCTCTCAAGACGTAGGGCTTGCTAACATGCCTCTGCAGTTTCTTTAACGACAGGTTTATCAGTAAGAACCGGGGTAAGCGCGCATATATTTACAATTAAATTTGGTCTAACTGTTTTTAGATTGTCGGGAGCGTGTTCCGCAAGTCGCTTCGCCTTTCTGGCAAAGCGCGCGTAAACCACAGTGTCGGTCAAATCACGACAATGATCTCCACTGATGCTACTAGGCTGGATCGTTTCTCTGCTTTCGCGCACAAGTGAGTTCTTTCTACGTCTCATCTTCAGTATGATTGATTGTTTCAGTCTTTGGGTGTCCCCAATACAGGTTCGTTGGTTCGGTCTTTTGATTTTTGTCATTCTTAATGATAGCCGCTCAGTTGGCAATTGGCATCGGTCTTTTACTCGGAAATGTACGTATTAGAATCTGATATTCGCATGCAGTAAACTGATTGCTATGTCAAGTTGGGTTATTCTGCTCTTGTCGGATTTGGTGTATGCCTATATTTTCCATAACCGAAACATTTAACTAAGCTTCTCGACAGGTCTTGCTTTTTGGGTTCCCTTTGCAATTTATCCTCGTCAGAGTCATGTTCACTCAGCGTAAAAGGGTGTCAAGATAACTGACAAGCGTCAGCGGCTGACAACGGAGGTATTGCAAGGCATCCGACTGATCAAATTCTACGCATGGGAGGAGTTCTATTCACAGCAGATTGGTGAACTGCGTAGGCAAGAAATCAAGACTATCCGGAAATCTTCGTGAGTGTTGTGGTGAATTCTCTGGCATGCCTTGCTAATTTTTTCGTAGCATCGCGAGGTCTATACTGATTGCGATTGTCACTTTTATTCCTGTATTGGCGTCGACGCTTTCGTTTGTTCGTCTTGTATTGTTTTTCAATCGAGTTTCCTGAACTAATGTTTTTCACACTTAGATCACCTACGCACTCAGTGGCCATGATCTTAATATCGCTATCATCTTCAGTTCCCTTCAACTGTTCAACGTAAGCCAGTCATCCACACATCATACCCTCCCTAATCGCATCTATTCTAGATCATCCGCGCCCCCTTATTTTCTTCCCCTTCGTCTTTTCTGCACTCTCCGACGCGCTCGTCGCTCTCGGTCGCATAGGAACATTCTTGACCTCCGAGGATCTGCCAGAACCATACCCGATCGATGCAGACTCAAAGGCCGCTGTCGAAGTGGATGGCGATTTTGCGTGGGAGACGGTCTTTAACCCAAGCAAAGGGACAGAGGGGAAGTTTGGTAAGGCCGGTGTGGGCGGACCGGGGGCGGATAGGGGCGGAGGACGTGGAAAAGGTTCGGGCGGAAAAGAGGCTGGAAAAGAACCTACCAAGACCAAGGCTAAGGCTAAGAGCGTTGGAGGAGGAAAGTGGTGGAAGAAGTCTTCGACGAAGAAGGGTGGGAAAGGAGGTGATGTGTTGCCTTCGTCGACTGCAGACTTGGAAAAAGAGACTGAAAAAGACTCGATGGATATGGATGAGAAGGAGGCTATTATGGATGGGGATAAGGCTAAGAATAAGAATAAGGACAAGGAGGAGGAAAAGCCGTTTGAGCTTAAGAATCTTAAGTTTGTTGTTCCTCAAGGGTCCTTTGTGGGTATTGTGGGTCGTGTTGGGTGTGGAAAGGTGCGTCGGTGTCGTTCGGTCTTGCATTCATCCTTTTGATGTCGCCCACGGCACGCAGAGCTCTGTTCTACAAGCACTTATTGGGGAGATGCGTCGGACCCGAGGCGAGGTACGGACTCTCTTACTGTCCTCATCATTCGAAACAATTCTAAAAAATTTGCGCACAGGTTCGATTCGGCGGGAATGTCTCTTATGCGCCGCAAACCCCATGGATCCGCAATGCCACGCTTCGCGAGAATATTCTTTTTGGACAGCCCGATGATGAAGAGAGGTGATCCTTTATGTTATGGTTGGAAAGCGGGCGATTTCCTGATCCCTCTTCACTTCGATAGATTTAGAAAAGTCATTCGGGCGTGTAGCCTTGACCACGATCTGGAGGTTTTACCCAATGGTGAGGATACGGAGATTGGAGAGAAAGGTATCAACTTGAGTGGTACGTCTATAATCCTTGTTGGAACTTTTTGCGGTTGATGGAAAATGGCCAAACTTTTCTTCGATTTTAGGCGGTCAGAAGGTACAGACATAGTTGTCGACTTTACAATGTATTAATCACTTCTTCCTTGATTTTCTAGGCCCGTGTATCTTTGGCCCGCGCAGCATACTCTGATTCGGATATTGTTCTTCTCGACGACCCACTGTCCGCAGTCGACGCATACGTAGGCAAATCTATTTTGGAGAACTGCCTCCTGTCCGGCCCCCTTGCAGATAGAACGCGTGTGCTTGTAACACACGCTCTGCATGTTTTGGATAAAACGGATTACATCTACGTCATGGATAACGGGGTTATCATCGAACAGGGCACATATCAGGTACTTTGACTAATTGCGCATCACTTGATAGTACCGTGAATTGTCTACTGACATCATGGATGGATTATTTTAGGATCTTATGACGAATAGCCAGGTCTTCTCGCGTCTGATGGACGAGTATGGTAATCTTGAAGTGGAGGACCAGGAAAAATCTGCCGCGAAAAGAAAGACAAAGGGCGATAAATCGGCGAATGGCGGTACCGAAGAGGCGGGAGTTAAGAAAGGGAACCCAGCGTTGATGCAGCTGGAAGAAAGGAATACGGGTGCTGTTACTTGGAGTGTGTATAAGAAATATCTGGGATTTGCTGGCGGCGTTATATGGGCGCCTTTTATTCTTGGGTTGTTGACATTGACTCAGGGAGCTCAAGGTGTGTTATATTTTTTCTTGTTTGTTTGCTTGCTCAATTTGGTTGACATATGGCGCGTGAATAGTTGGAAATAATCTGTTCCTTGGGTTTTGGACGGCGAATAGCATACATGGGTTCAAGCAGGGTGATTATATGGCTGTCTACGCTGCCCTGGGTAAGTGTATTCACGCGTCAACTGATAATGTCAATATTGATTGCTTCCACTTCAGGCATGGCGCAGGCTATCTTCCAGTTTATACTCAGCTTTTCTTTCGCGTACGTACATTCCCGTTGGTTTAATGTTCAACATCAATGACCTTTTTGTTTCTGCAGAATCGCCAGCTTGATTGCCAGCTTGAGTCTTTTCAGAACGGCTCTTCGTACTGTTTTACGATCGCCTATCTCCTTCTTCGATACCACGCCAATGGGTATGAGCTCCACGGGCCTAAGCATTAATACATTTCTGAACCCAGTTCTTTAGGTCGCATACTTTCTAGATTATCCAAAGATCAAGACACACTCGATACTGAACTTTCTATGACCCTCATGCAGGTACTATTCCTACTTCAAATGCTAGCCATCAAGAAGTATTCAGCTAAATTCAATTTCGTAGTTTTTGTCCACATTTAGCTCTGTTATAGGAACGGTCGCTTTGGTTTTCTACACCTTTCCGTACTTGGGTATCATTTTTGCACCCTTATCCGTCCTATACTACATCGTGGCGAGTTATTACCGACGCTCCTCTGTTGAAACGAAGAGGCTCGACTCTCTCATGCGATCTATTCTGTATGGTTCTTTCACAGGTATAGCACACTTTCCGGACACTCGAAGAAACCATTGATGACATTTTCTTCTTTATAGAAACATTGACCGGTCTTGCTACTATTCGGGCATATCGTGAACAGGTGAATGACATAGTATTTCCACACCGACATCTACTTAACAGTCCTCACTCAGGATCGTTCTATCAAGGATGCAGAAAGAGGTCTAGATCTCGAGAACAGAGCGTATTACATGACCATCTCGATTCAGAGATGGTTGGCTGTACGCCTTGATCTCTTTGGTAACATCTTGATCTTTGGTATTGGCCTCTTCGCTGCAGGATTCAGACATAGCGTGAATCCATCCAAAAATCGGTGTGGTGCTGTCGTACACATTGAGCAGTAAGTGTCACCTAAACCTCAGAATATCTTGACGTACCATTGACATTCCCTGGAAACGCTACAGTTACACAAACCTTCTGTAGGTCCAATTGTTGGATGTATCGTTCATTGAGGCTAGGCTGACTTGAGATATCAGCTGATATGGTTGCACAATTCGCCCAAAACGAGCAGAATATGAACGCTGTCGAGCGTGTTCTTCATTATACAGAGTTGGAAGCAGAAGGCGATTTGACGACGCCCAACGATCCTCCACCGAGCTGGCCGAGCGAAGGTGGAATCAAATTCAAAGACGTAGAACTAGCGTATCGAGAGGGTCTCCCACTTGTTTTGAAAGGCATCAGCTTTCAGATAAGGCCTGGCGAAAAGGTAAAGCCACATCGCATTCTGTACGCGTTTGTTTGATGTTCACATCTTTGTGTTTTCATAGGTGGGCATTGTTGGGACGTACTGGTGCTGGTAAAAGCTCCTTGTTGCAGGCTCTCTTCCGGTACATCCCTTCAATTCATGGCTTTGATTGAAAGTTGATCCTTATGTGCTACAGCACTGTCGAGTTAAAGGGCGGAAAAATTGAGATCGATGGTCGTAACATCCGCGAAATGGGATTGGACGTCTTGCGTAGCAGACTCGCACTTGTACCTCAAGATGGTACTTTGTTCTTGGGAAGCCTTCGTGAAAACATGTAGGTGTTTGTCTTTTACCATTGATGCTATGAATTTAACATCGTCACCTACAGTGACCCGCAAGGTTTACGCACAGACGCAGAGTTGATTTCGACTCTTCAACGCTCTTGGCTACTCCCAAAATCTGGTCCTCCCGACCCAATCGCTGAAGCCAAGTTCAGTCTCGATTCCACGGTTGGAGATGAAGGTACCTACCCACCACATTGTTTGTTGTGTGTTTCGATACTGATTGGGGTTTATTTAGGTGCTAATTTCAGCGCTGGAGAGAAGCAGTTACTTGCCTTATGTCGTGCACTAGTTAAGAACAGCAAGATTATTGTATTGGTGCGACATACAGTTATAGTACTTGCTGTCACCGGCGTATTCACTAACACTATTTTTTGATACAGGATGAAGCAACAAGTAATGTCGATGTCGAGACCGATGCGAAGCTTCAGCGAACTATACAAGTCGAATTCGCATCGTCCACGTTACTTTGCATAGCTCATCGATTGAATACCATCGGTACGCAGACTTTAACTCACATCTTCCGGGCCTCGACTTATACATTCGCTTGACCATTGAAGCTTACTACGATCGCGTCATTGTCATGGATGAAGGAAAGATAGCAGAGTTCGACACAGTCCTGAATCTATTCGATAATGAAATGTCGATATTCCGCTCGTTGTGTGACGAAGCCAACCTGCAGCGAGCGGATATCGTCAGGATACGCACGGAACATGATATCATGCTACAGTCGTGATGATGAAGATTAACGATTGAAGCAAAGAGGGACATATAGTATTTTGTTATTTTAATGACTTTGGATGTTAGAAATTTTTGCTTATGACTTGGCCGGGTTAGACGAGACTGAATTTCATGACGAACGACTTTGACAACATGAACATCTTTAAAGGTTTCACCAGTTACGAAAGCGAGCTCCAGCCTCCAATCTGCCTATCCCATTGAAGAAAGGCATCTTTACTGTTCTTGATCGCGATATTTAACAAGTGTGTAGGTTATCCACGTGAAAATGTTAAGACGCCCGCCGGCAGGTAGCAGTTGTCGGAAGATCATGTCGACGTCGACATTGTCGCCTGCAGGTTGAATGCAGTCTGCGGGGCTCACTGCTCATGATAATTTTCTGGAGAAATAAGCCAAGCGGGACGATAATTGAGACCTGTGACTTTTCTTTGGGTTCACAGGCTCCGGGCCAAGACCATCAAAATGTCATCCGCTCATCTTTGTGCGCCGCCAGTCAATTACACGGAATCATCTCGGTATCGTGCATTTGAATTTCTTCACTTCGCTAACCTGGTAGTACGGTAAACAGGTGGGCTCATTGAAGATGGAAATAGGTGGATGAAATCTGATCAACCTCTGATGTTCATCTATTTGCTGTACCTTTGGTCATTCTCCGACTGAGAGGAGAAAAGGATGCATCGAAGAACCAAAACGTCTTCTGCTGTGCTCATTTGCGTTACAATACGAGGCATGGTTGGGAACTTGTGTATGACATTCTTCGATAAAACCGGCGGCAATATTGGTGCATTATAAATAGATGGAAAAAACTCGTCGAAAAGCTTAAACTTACCGAGAAGTGAAATCCTTGACTCGGTCATGACCCCTTCATCCAAGGAAATTCGAAGGCGCCAGGCGGACCGCTCTTTCTACCTCCTATACACTTCGCAAAGAATAAATTGAGGTGAGTGGCAAGAGTTCAATCCAGCATCCTACACATGAAATTCGGATACTTACCAGCATTCCTCTTCCTCGCCCTTCCAGTCTTCGCACAGTCTGGTTGTGGCACCCTGCCGGCAACAATCAGTGCTTCTAACACCAAGCTGAATAGTCCATTTGTGTTCTTGAATGGCACTCAGGTTGTGACCAAAGACGATTTCGCATGTCGCCAACAAGAGATTAGCGCACTTTTCCAGCGTTACGAGCTCTGGACGCTCCCTCCCAAGCCTCAGACCGTCACTGGCTCATAATCAGGAAACGCCCTCACCGTCACCGTCGGTAATGGTGGAGCGACAATTTCCTTCAGTGTCACCATCAGTGGCAATAGCGGCTCTGGTCCAGTGCCCGCCATCATTGTCCTCGGTGGCTCCAGTGTCCCTTCGCAATCCGGGGTCGTCCAAATAATCTACAACAACGACGACATCGCGGCTCAGATGGACAAAAGTAGCCAAGGTAGAGGCAAGTTCTATACGCTGTACGGATCAGGTCATTCTGCGGGCGCGTTGATCGCCTGGACCTGGGGGATTAGTCGCATCTTGGACGCACTTTCGACAACCACCGGCCACAACATCGACGTCAACAGGATAGGTGTGACCGGGTGCTCCCGCAATGGAAAGGGGACCTACATCGCTACTGCCTTCGAGCCTCGCATTGCGCTGGGCATCGTACTGGAGTCTGGATCTGGAGGAGCCGGATGTTGGCGCATCTCCGACGCGATGCTCAAAGGGGGATCTCCACGCAGACCGCCTCTCAGATTGTCGACGAGAACGTTTGGTTTTCTCCCAAATTCAACCAATATGTCAATGGCGTCAACGCTCTTCCATTCGATCACCACTTGCTCGCAGCGCTAGTCGCTCCCCGTGGACTGCTCATCATTGAGAACACGAGCATCAACTGGTTGGGTCCTCAGTCGGTATGGGGGTGTCAGACCACTGGCGCCGCAGCTTACCAGGCGTTGGGCGTCACGGACAGAATTGGTACAACTCAACAAGGCAACCACGACCACTGCTCCTTACCTTCTGCGCAAGGACCTGACGTCGCCGTGTTCGTCAACAGGTTTTTGAAGAACCAGTCTGTAAATACGAACATTGTCAAGACAGACGGATCGAACAACGTCGGATTCGTCAAGGGCAACTGGGTCGACTGGAATATCCCCGTGCTTTCATCAGGAGGTGGAGGAGGTCCAACGACTTCGGGTGGATCCATAACATCTATCTCAAGTACCACCAGCGTGACCAGCTTCACAGATCCTAGGACGAGCAACACCCCTACGACAACAGCGCCACCTGCCACCCAAACGAAATATGGCCAATGGTACGTTTTTTCGCGTGCATCAATGAATTAACGATATCTGAATTCGAATTCTGTTAAGCGGTGGACAAGGATGGAATGGACCTACGGTCTGCGCCGCGGGATCTACTTGTAAATTCAGTAGCACTTGGTACAGCCAATGCCTGTGAAATTTGTGAAAAGATCATCCATAACACCAAAAGAAACATAGAATAGTCAGACCTTACAAGTACTTTCGGAACATTCAGCTAAATCAAGCTTCGTAAATACTTCGATCCGACAACAGGTTTCTGTTATGAATCATGATCACGTATCTACTCCTAGAAGGTGTAATGCTTTACCTTCGTTTTCATTGATTGTATTGTATTTTTTCCTGAACGGCTCACATCTTTTGCTTCTGGGTTTTTGCTGTTCTCGTCTACTTAAGTGTTTCCTTGACTGTTACGGTTTTGACGGCCCCGCAGAAAGATGAATTTGTGGGTGACACCATGACAATTGCATCTCCGATCCGGCATTGCGGCAGTTCGGGTTCGTAAAATTTGAGCGAAATATGGCCTTTCCAAGGCCAACCATTCTGCTTTTTGCTTTAACGCGGTGATTAAAATTGACAAAAATACTTCCTCAGAGACTCCATCTATCGAAATTCGACTCTGTCAAGCCATAAGAGCTCTATCGATTAGGAACGGCGCGAAGAGGCTGTTCGCTCGGAAAAGCCCTCGTTAGTGCTAATTTTAGACCCATTTACGCAAACGAATAGGACACGGTGGCTCAACGAATATATAAGATGAAATGTTCGGTGACTGGAACAATTGATCCGATTTAACTCCACCCTTTGAGCGAAGAACTTTCGTGTTGGAAGGAGGGGCACGCTATAAAGATAGTAGCACAGCCAGCGTGGGGCATTCATTGGTTTACACGGGTCGATGTGGGCTGCCATATTCTTCTGTGCTTGACGCTGAGATGGTTTCTGGACCAGCAATTGCAACATTGGTGCTCTTCATACTCTCGATTATCTGTGTCATTTACCCTTTCTCCATTCCCATACCCTTGTCATATCTACGACGTAAACGCATCCATATCAATCTCACAACTGCTCCTATCATTGCAATCCTAGTTCTATGGGCGGCACAATGCATAGGTCCTAGCGTAGTAAGTTTGCCGTTGATCAATATATTTGCCGAGTTGCTAATGGGCGCTTGAATTCAGATTAGAGATGGAATCGTGTAAGTCTTTATTTGTCCTGAGTCCCGAATCTTATCGATTCTATCTTTCAGTGGAACGGATGGAGTCAAACCATACAATATCCTCATACTATTCTTCTCACTTGCATACATGGCTATTACGCTCGACATCACGGGAGTTCTACAGGCAGCCGCCTTCTGGGTCAGCAACAAGGGAGGGTCTAATGGATGGAAACTCTTCCTCTACTTCTATATGATGTTGACTGGGCTCAGCGTTTGTCTGGGAAATGACCCTGTTATCCTTTCCGGAACGGCCTTTCTGGTATATTACACCGAAGGTAAACGAGGTAAGCATTCCATTTGTGAACTGGCAATCTTCTAGAATAACAGTTATCGTTAGCTTAATCCTATTGCATGGCTCATGTCTGAATTTGCTGCGGCGAATACGGCAAGCATGGTTCTTTTGTCGGGAATCCCACCAACGTTGTCGTTTGCGAAGGATTTCGAATCAACAACGCTGCATTCACCGTGTATACCATCCTTCCATTCCTCGCTTGCAGCATCACTTGCTTCCTTGCCCTTGCAGCACAGTTCCATAAATCGAAATATCTCCCTAAGGATCTCAATGTTGCGGGAGATCTGGATGTGCGATCAGTATTACTTGACCCTATAGGCGCATGGGTAGGCAGCCTCCTACTCGGGACTTGTTTGGTAGTCATCATCGTGGTGAGCTTCTTCCATGTCGACGTCTGGAAGATTAGCTTGCCCTTTGCGGTCGCCAAATTCATTTATGATATTGGATGGGACCACTATCGTTTTGTCCATAATGTTGCTACTGGACACAATAGGGCCAAGAGATCGGATGACGATTTGGCAAACGTCCAGGAAGATATCGTGCTTGAGCAGCTAGGTCATCACAGAGTCAGTCCTGACAATGGCTTTGTACACAGACCGTTATCAGAAACGCCACGGGCAGTTACTTTTGACGAGCCTGAGAATATGCCGTCCTTTATGCCATCCTCGACACAAACCAGAAATAACACCCGCTCAAACACAACGAATACCACGAAAACACTAGTGGTTGCTAAAGTGGAACATTCCGACAGCTCTGTCTTTCCCCTGCTAACACAAGTCCGCCTTGTTCTTCTCTCTTACCAAAACCGAATTTCGTCCCACTTCCCCACATTGTATACGGCATTTCCCCGACTGCCTTTCGCCCTTATTCCTTTCGCTTTTTCGCAGTTCATACTGATCGAGGGTCTCGCTCATCAAGGCTGGATAGAGGTATTCGCTCGATGGCTCGTCATCGCCACAGGGCGACAAATATATCCTACTATCTGGATAGTAGGAGTTCTTGGCGTGATACTTTGCAACTTGAGCGGCACAAATATCGGTGCTACCATTCTCCTCACCAAGGTCGTCCGATCGGCGTTGGTGTCCGCGCCTGCAGACACTGGTGTCAATCTCGACGCGTTCAGCAGAGCGGCGGGCATCGCGCTCGCCGTCGCATCCAACATTGGCGCTGTTTCGTTCACATTTAGCGCCTCCCTTGCGGGGCTACTTTGGAAGCAGATCTTGAATCAAAAGGGCATTTTTATCAAGCAGACGACGTTTGCATGGTGGAATTTGGCGCCGTTAGCGGTCATGACGGGCGTGGGGCTGGCAGTCGTTTGTGCGGAGATGGCTGTCTTATTCTAAATGGGTGGCGTATAGGTGCATTATCGGAGATTGGATTTTCGAGACCGTGACGAAAGAAAGTACAAGGCACGAGAAGGGTTAAAAGGAGTAATTTCCAATGGGAGGTGTTTAACCGCTCTGTACTATTGTCCGTAGGATGTTGGGCGCGAGAACACAAGGCCCGATATGTGTTTGTCGGAGAGGTCACAAGTCAAGTCAGGGTGTGGCGCAGTGTCGTTGGAATTCCATAGGACGTTCTGCCATTGCACTTCTTCGATTGGAAGTTCCATGGAGGACGCTGTGGTGCTCACGATAGCTTACGAAGTACTCGAGATAAATGAAGGAGATTAAAAGGCTGCTACTTTGGGCATTCGTAGCCGTCATTCTGTAAATGGCGTGTATTAATACTTATATTATACATATGCAGAGTTTTATCCATGGTATCCTTTGTGTTTCTCGGCGGTAGACTCGGTGCAGGTGTACCTAGGTAGCGTTCAAAAGTAGTTATCTTGATATTACTCCTTCACCGGTACTGCGAGAGGCGGCGAATGGAGTACAAATCCAGAGATAATAATAGGATTTGGGCTATTGGGCTACCAATCCCGCCGCTTGCCGACCATACAGGTTTCAATGTTTCCAATTTATCCCAGCTAATAGATCCATAATGAATCTCTTTTATCTCCTTCCCATTTCTCACAAGGGTTACGGCCTCTTACGACGCGTTACTGCGAGGTCATGACCACTTCACCTGACTTTCGGGGCTGACGGCAGAGCCGTGCATAGGAATTACGTAGAGAGATACGATGAGAAGCGGCTCACTCTCGATCGGGACATTATCAGCCCGGGAACCTCTTAGCGGGCTATGAGGCGCGGCGAGGCCACAGTCAAATAGCTATAAACCCTCCACCAAAAAAAAAAAGAAAAAAAAAAAAGATACGATGAGAAGCGGATCAGAGCAATTACTAAGATGTGTCAAAGTGTATTGGTTGGTAGCATAGTACTTTGCACGCGTAGAGCAATATACATAGTCATCATATGAGAAATTAGGTACGATACAATTTGGAATGGGCTATTGGGTTGCCATTGGGATGACTATTAATTGGGTTGCCGGCGTAGAGCCAATCATGAGATAGGAATATATTGGCAAACCTACAATCTTGGGCACCTTGGAAGGGCAAGGGCTTGTGAAAAGAGAACTTTTGGGGAGGTGGTCTGTGGACGTCAGGATCAGGTCAGGGCGTTTATCTTATGTCGTTGTCACTCATTCACTTTCTCTTCAGGGACCTGCACCGCCCTTTCCAGCCCTTTACAAAACCCTTTTAGAGTGGATGTTAGGAGATTTAAGGGCGTCATATACCCCTTGAGATCCCCCATGTCCAACTCTGTGTCTTTTCTCATTAACGCAGATTAACGCTCGCCCTTAATCGTGAGCACTTATACTGAGACCGCCAAACCCATCTCGGACTCCCATTGATCCAATACAATTTCTTGCACTTTTTTTTTCAATCACAATCGATCATCTCGACTCTTGATGCCAGTACAAAGATAGAGAACTGAGTTCCGATAGGCTGATTAACGGCTACTCAAGAAAAAGACAAAGCGCTTGGTTTGATAATTCCAGACTGAAGACCATTTGTACCAAATTGTACTCATACTCTGCAGGACTTGCTCTCAATGAATTTGAGGCGTACGAGTCCGTTCTAAATTGCGACTGTCTCAGCCTAACAGAGAATAATCAACTAGAACGTTTGGAAAAACGTTGATCCAGATTGTACAGACTAAACCACATACACACGCAAGTATACGTCAATTTAAACCCAGAAACCCAAGCGCTCCAAGCCATTAAAATAGACTTTACATAGTAATCAGGCATTTGCATGTGATAAACGAAATGCATATGCGCAGTCGATAAGCGTATCACGCTGTCGTCACCATTCGCGACTGTGATTGCATTGCCGAGCTAGAGAGAACGTCGGCATCGACGCCGACTACTCTTCTTGCAGACTGCGGTGTTCAACTCCTGCCACTGGGTATAAATATTTCTGTAAAGTTCACGAGGACGAGAACTTAATTTTAGTTAATTTTAGGAGACTGTATCGGATTGTATCTTGCTCCAAGGGCTTGGCTCTTCTGTACATTGAGCTATCATCTATGGCACATGTTCGTAGGTTTGCCGCTGAATCCAGAAGATTGTCCGTGAGAGGGAGTGCACTGCCATCGATAGAGCCACTGAGAGATAGGACGGATCATCCTAATCGTGCACAGAGCGCTAATGCTGACAATCAGCCATGGACACTGTAGTAAGTCCGCTATAACGAGTGGGTCCAGGTTTTGGAAGGTCTCACGCATCATAAAGAGTACGCTCAGCCTTAGGCAATGCCTGAGAGGCGTGCGGACGACACATTCGAAGGCGGATGCCGTCATGGACAATAAAACCATTTGGCATCAGGTCTCGCCATTCTCGAACACTCGCCAGCAGAGTAGTATGCATCACGAAAAGGACGTGGGCCAATTATATTTATGACAGGCTGTGGCGGCTAGTAAATATGGAAACGGGCAGTCGGAAGTCCGTTATAGGTGATGCTGGATAATCGCATACTCCGAGAACGACAAGCGGCCGTTAGACCTTCTGGGAGGGAGTGTATAAATGAGCATAAATATCCAATTGTGAGTTGAATGAAGGTGGGTACGAGAGGTAGTACGCAATTGACAGTAAAGGGTAATTCTAATGCTGCCGAAAATATCGGGAAGGAGTCACTGGGATAGCGTTGATGAATGCTCCTCGCACAAGCAACTTGGAAAGATGGGAGCCGAGACACTGGCAATACCCATGATCAGCTATGACGACAAGAACGATATCTTAAGCTCAGTGTGGATGTTGCACCCAAGAGATCCTAAGACACACTTGGTAGGATAGCGAGAGTAGAGAGTCGCAAGATGTTTTCTATGCGGCGCTTTTGTTGTCGGTAAGCGAACTAGAAGCTGTCGATCTTCTGTGGCCATTTGCAGGTACCAGGACGCCTGGGGAGCAGCTAGAGCAGGCCGATAGAAGACTCGCACGACATTTGATGGTGGTCAGAATACAATAATAGCTTCGGAGATACATATCTGTAAAGTAGGAGGCCTGTAGGAGGACCCCGAAAACCTGCTATGGGCTCGGCTATTTATCTTCGAGGCCGGATTTCGGTCCGGCTTCTCAGCTAGTACATGGGGATTGTAGAGACGTACACCTCTCAAAATTGTGCTAGATTTGGATAGAAATGGAACGTACCTGATCAATAATGCAAGTTTAGAAAGTGACTGGCTCATTTCTTGAAACCTCAGCCTCTCCTCAGGGGATTGACCTATCTAGAAAACCCCGGGTGGTATTCATAATTGGGTTCCCCGAAAACTTTGATTCTTAAATGGCTCATCTACACGTGATAACAAGGGCGCGTTACGAACGCGTCCGATTCTTGAAGTCAACTTGGAGTTGAGCGGGGGGCCACTCGATCGATTTTCATCATACTTTCCACCGGATACTTACCGTCATCATTTCGCCGTAGTGTATTTCCACTTGACTGTACATTAAATTGGTCTCTATTTATGTTAAATAAGTGGTACACAAGTGGTCTATAGCCCTACTACATCGTTGAAGCAAGTGCAAAAGCAGATATGATTCTAAACATCAAATTCTACTACCTGGTCAGCGCCACATCCTACTACGCTACGCAACACGTATCATGGTGCCCGAAATCGCAAGTTTGGTGTCCAGACAGCATAATATGTTGTCCGTATTACCCACAATATGCTCCATGGCATGGGTAGTATAATTGAGTTTGGAGCAGCGTCGAAAGTTTTTAATGCAGCCATAGTTTGTGCGATAATAGACTATTTTACCGACAGGTTCTTGTGATTTCTGTATTTTTTGAATTTGTTTTAGGGTGTCCTACGGGAATCGAAGTGATGGCGAGATGCGGTTCGTAGTAGTGTGAAGCAGCCTGTCATTGGAGTGCGACACCATTATCGTGTCCATATTTTGAGTGTGGGCGCGTTTGCTCACTTCAAAGCATTTTGAAATGCTATAACAATTCCCTACTAGTCAAATAAGTAAGTAATAGCTCCCCTATAGATGACTCGTGGGCGACCCTGTTGTGTAGAAATATTGCTGTACAATTAGTCTAATTCTCCTGGGAGTCCTGCTTTTATTGTCCTCATAACTTATTTCTTGTTTAAAGAACTATACGTAATAACTCAGGCGCTATACAGCACAAATTCGGTAGAAAATCAGGCGTTGCTCACTCAACCGAAGCTTGAGTGGACTAGAAAGGCGTAACGCGGTGGTCTTTGAATACTATGTACTTCGAACGCCTTCATTTGTGACCCCGACCTTTTCATGCCGTATGCGGCAAAAGATAATTCATGGGTTTTTCGAATGGCACCCCATGTTTCCCCGTGTTTCTCTTAGAAAGGGGGTTTATCGCTTACGGATGATGGTTGCTTTTGTCAGGTTGTGTCCGTCCGACTCCGGACAGAAAAGCAAAGAAACGCTAGTTCCCAATGGGCTTTCAGGGGTCCTCTGATAGCCACTGATGTCCTGGATCCAGATATGGCTGCCTCGTCAGGCACATTTCTCAATTGCAAGGAGCTCATAAAGTCCGCGTAAGTTATTTGAAACTTGACTCCGATTTCAGCCACGGTCTCTCTCACGACCAAGTAACTGCAACACATGTGCTGTGGGCGTGAAGTAGAACAACGAGCAGGATCCTCAAGATTTCAGAGTATTGATCTTGTTCTGAAGATGAAGATATGTAATAATGAAGCGACTTGAAAGTGTTTTTGGAAGAGTGATAACGCGCCAAGCCGAAGAGTGAATCAGAGATTAATATTAAGTGGTGAGTTCACGTGACAAATGCTTACAGTGGTGCCTTGTCCAAGTCGGTCCATCTTTCCGTCCACTTCGAATGAAGTGAGGGGCAGCTCATAACTTTACAACTGTCTCCGTTTCTCTTCCTTCCTTCCTTCGCACACGCTATATCCCTTGGCTTCGTCCTATATACCACCCTCAAGTTATATTATCTATACACCCTGGACGACCTTCCCTCCTTATCACACATTGCTAATCGGTACACCGCTCTTTCGTCGTCAGGTTGGCCAATTTGACTGACCATTTGTCACTAGTTTTGTCTTGAAAGTGCAACCCCTTTGCGCTGGAAGATTCAGTACACACCTATCCGCCGGCTCAAGGAAGTAGCAGCAGCAGCAACGTGCTTGGTGGGAGGAGGGATGCCATGAACGGGTTTGAAGTCAAGGATGATATACACCCATTGGATGATTATGTGTTGAGGGACGCAGAGAAATCAATGGGTGCGTCTAGCATGATATCTCTACACGTCGCGCTGTTTACTGACAACAGAAATAGACAACCACGCCGATTCGACGTCTACCTACTCTGGACGCGGTAGTGGTATACTGAGCATTTTTGATCCCAACTACGACAGCAATTCCGTTCTTGGTATGCAACATATCACCTGCTCTATGTCATCGCCAGAGGACACCTAACAATCCCAATCTTCTCAAACTCTCTCTCTGTAGAGGATGATTCTCCATACCCCGAAGTTCGCTCTGCCGTGGCGAACTTTGATGACCCTGACATGCCTGCATCCACCTTACGAGCTTGGGTGCTGGGGCTTGTGTGGGCTATCCTGTTGTCAGGCATGAACCAATTCTTCTATTTTCGATATCCTTCAGTGGCGATTGGAGGTGTAAGTAGCCATACTCCATGAGATGTTATTCCGCTTACATGTTTCCCCGCACGCAATAAAGCTTGTCGCACAATTACTTGTCTTCCCCGTTGGCCGAGCGTGGGTCCGCTTATGTCCACAGTGGTCGCTTTTCGGTTCAGAACTAAACCCGGGCCCCTTCACGATTAAGGAGCACGTGAGTATCATCTACAATTCAGTGAACTTGACACAGTGACAGCCGCGCCCGCAATGCGGCGCCCCCTGTTAGATGATGTATCTTACGTGACTTTCTACTAGGTGTTGGTCACTATAATGGCCAGTGTGGGCGCCCAAAGCGCCTATGCGACAGATATCGTTGCTGTCCAACGCGTCTCTTACGGACAGGCATGGAATTTTTCATGTAACCTACATTCATCTAAATTGTTACCCAAGTCGAGACTGATGTATCTCAGATAACTGGATGCTTGTTATGTCGACCCAGCTGATCGGATTTTCGATGGGTGGTATTGCCCGTCGTTTCCTCGTTGCACCTCCTTCTATGAGTTAGTTTCTCGTCCCCTTCTGGTCTCCGTATCGTTTTTCTGATTACCCTTCACAGTTTGGCCCAATACTCTCGTATCCTGCGCGCTTTTTAATACCCTACACTCTCAAACTTATGCTGGTATCGGACCTCGAGATGGACTCAGTAGAGAGCGCTTCTTCCTTTACGCCTTCGTTGGTGCCATTATTTGGTGTCAGTATTTAATTTATACCTTCTCTCACATCTACGCATCCCGTTTCTTCACCGGGTTTTTACGCCGAAACAAAACTAACAAAACTGCTCTCTTCCCTATCAGACATCGTTCCCGGTTATCTTTTCCAGGCTCTCAGGTGAATTTTTCATTTATCCATTCATGACGTGTATAGGCCCCGACTGACACTTCCCATTTTGTCATGTAGTGTCTTCAGCTGGGTGAGCATATTGATTATTGGTCATCGGTTCAAAATATAGACTTTCTGTGTGGCATAGGTTTGCTGGATATGGCCCGAAAACGTCGTGAGTAGTCTTTAACTCGTGCTTTTAGGGGTTACAGGTGGCTCATCAATTGATGATTTGCTTCATCAGAAAGTCAACCAAATCTTCGGGTACGTCGCTTAACTTCTCTTAATGTATCTCCCAAGCTTTACGAATGACGAACCCCGTAGGTACAAAACTGGTTTGGGATTCTCCATAATCACATTGGACTGGAATCAAATCGCTTTTATCGGCAGCCCGTGGGTGTTAATTTCTATGCCTTGCACATAGTGTTTGGATTATTGATAGCGACTCACTATAGACTTGCAACGCCATGTAAGTTTGGAATTTTGATTTCATAAAGCACGTTCAAGGATTCACGGTCTTCGTTGCGAAGGGTGGGCAGAAGCGAATGTCATGATTGGCTTTTTCTTCTTCTACTGTGAGTTTTCGAAGCGAAGTCCGATATCTATATCGCATTATTCGACGACTGATCGCTCCCCGTTCTAACAGGGTTCCTAACACCGCTGCTCTATGTATGTCGAAGTGCCCATGACAGTTTGAGTCGAAACTTACTCGTGTTGCATACTAGTACAAGAATGTTTGGCATAGCCAGTATATGCCGTAGGTGTCCTTCATCATTAAACTATGGGATTATCTTCTGAACCAAGGTTTTACACAGGATCTCTGCGTTGATTGCATATGATAACACCGGTTCTCCCTATAATATTACCCGGGTTGTCAATCATGATGGTACTCTTAACCGCGAAGCCTATGCGCAGTACAGTCCTCTCTATCTTCCGTAAGTCCCCCTTGTTGTTGTCGTTGATGTTTTCGTAGGTGGGTTATTGACTTTTCAACCCTTTAGCATCGCGTTCGTTATGTCCTACGGGCTCTCATTTCTGTCCATCACTGGTGCGACATAGTCTGCATTTCTTTCATAGATGTGACATCTAATCACAGTCATCGCGTAGCTACTATCACACACGGTAAGCGACACCCTTGCAATCCATTCAGAATGAAGTCGTTGACGTTGCGCCGTCGGTCATGATCTTTAGCTATCATCCATTTCTACAAACCTATCCGATTACAATTTGGCCGTTCTATGCGGGAACAGCCAGATATCCACGCCCGATTGATGTCTCAATACCCCCAAGGTCTTGTGGTTTTTCTTTTTTTGCAGATGAAGGGGCCACTCAAAACGTCTGACTGACTGTTTGACTATAGTTCCGGATTGGTACTACGCTTGTATATTTGGTTAGTTTCAGGGTGCCTTGTTTTGTCTCGTATTCGGACGCTAATGCGAATTTTGATTTTGATTTTGTTGCAGTCCTGACCTTCGTCTTTGCTTGTGTGTGTATACAGCTATGGCCATCAGGGATGACTATATGGGCGCTTGTCATTGCCTTACTTATATGTCAGTCGTTTTTTCTTCTTTTCCATACATGGAATTTTCGCAGTCTTGCTTACGAGAGTACACATATAGCTGTTGTTTATGTCGTCCCGATCGGGATGATTCAAGCTGTTACTAATCGACAGGTTGGGCTCAAGTCAGTTATTTTCTTTAGGTGTTTGGTCAAGAATGGGGAATGGTGTTATTTATGCTTTGATGTACAGCGTTATTACAGAGCTTATTGTTGGGTTTATGATTCCTGGTATGTGGTTTTTTCGATATTGCTGTTGACGCTTTGGTTCGTGTTCTGATCTGCGATTTCTTCAGGGAAACCAAACGCCATGATGATGTACGGTCTTTCTTGAAATTGGTCTTGCTCATGCTCAGACTTCTTCCAATGTAGATTTAAGGTACCTAATGCACGTTTTCATCTATTGAATTATAACTCACCTTTCGCTAGACCTATGGTTATATTACGATGGCACAAGCTATGCAGTTTACTGCTGATTTCAAATTGGGACAGTAAGTTTCGGACGTTGCTTTCGATTTACTGAGTATTGAGCAAGTCCTCTTTCAGCTACATGAAGGTGATACGATTTCTGCTCAAGATGGTACGGAGTGCTAATCATGTATACTGTCCAGGTACCCCCTCGGCCCATGTTTTGGTGTCAGGTACGATTCAACTTTCAAGTCTAGGGAAACTGACAGCCGACCTATGTGTTACAGATCGTTGCGACCGTTATCGCCGGAACGGTTCAACTGGGTGTTCAATCTTGGTACGTTGGGTTCTTTTACGAACCAGTCGATAGAGTCTGATATTCATCGGTATCATGTAGGATGTTCAGTAATATCGAGTGCGTCTTGATTTAAATTGTTCCTTCCCCTTTGCTAAACCACTGCTGCCGTAATCTAGAGATATCTGCAAACCGAACCAAAAAAACAAGTGAGCCAATCCTCTTTGATCTTCTCTGATTAATTTGACTGACATCGGATTGCCGCAGCTTCACCTGTGCTTCAACGCAGGTTTTTAGCACTGCATCCGTCATTGTGAGCTTTAACGTCCACACGATATGACTTGTGGATCGTTGACAAGATAACACAGTGGGGCTTGATTGGCCCTGGGCTGCAATTTACGAGAGGTCAACTTTACTAGTAAGTTTCTTATCGTGTCGCTATAATGGAAATGATCGTTGATTACTGATACGGCTGCTTCTGATAGTGGTGCGTCTCGTGTCTCATGTTCTGCCTCGGAATTCTTCGTAACATATCGAGTGAAGGTTTAAGTTTCTTCTTTCTCATCGGCGCCGCGTGCCCCGTTGCGCTTTGGTTGCTCACCCGACGATACCCTAACACCATTTTAAATTATCTTAAGTGAGAAACCTCCACATGACACTCTGACCCTGATATTCCCAAGCTAATCGTATTTTTATCTCACAGTTTCCCGTGAGTTATTTTTTTTTGGCGGGTGTCTCCTCGTTTTCGCTCCGCCTTTTCCTTTCGTCGTACTGTCGCAGATCACTCATGTGCATGTCCTTTTCGGCCCTATAGTCTTATTTTTTCCGGCGTGGGCCAAATTCCGCCAGCAACCGCAGTCAACTATGTGCCATGGGCTATCTTTGGCTTTATCTTCCAGTACGCCGTACGACGGAAACATTTTTCGTATTGGGCCAAGTATAACTGTGAGTTTGATGGTCGTTCTGTGGGTCTGTCAGTTTTTTGTTACATGGGTCCTGGCAGATGTATTATCAGCGGCATTGGATGCTGGGACTGCTGTTGGTTTGATTCTGGTGTTCTTTTGGTCAGTGCCAAACTTTGTTCTTGCGTTTTCAGGGTAGTGACTGATGCTGTGGGACGGATAGCTTACAATACCCTCTGGACGGCGATATCGGGCGAGATTCCATTCAGAAATGGTTCGTGTTTATGTTATGGTCTTCTTCAGTGCGATTGTACTGATCACTTATAATACCACACAGGTGGGGGAAACGTGGTGTACAAAAATACACTGGATTGGAACAACGTAACGTTTCGAAAAGTAGAGCCCGGAAAAACATTTGGGTGCGCATTGAATCTTTCATATTTTCTCGAGCTGCATGCTGACGAATCTTCTGGGAAAATGTGAATAGGCCTCAAAAATGGTAGAAGCGTGTATTTATCTTGTATCATTAGGTATCTAGACGGGGCGGCGACGGCAGCAGCGATAGCGACAGGGCGTCATTTGAAAGGCAATATTTAGTACTTGGAAATGATTTCAGTTGACTGCCGCGATATTCTGTAGTGTTCATTGGACAATTCTTTCGTTAATCAAAAGGCCCCTTCCTGCAAGCCTTTTGTATGACCTGGTAAATGTGGAACCTGCAGTGATTTGGTGATCTTGAGTTAGCACTCTGTCCCCGGTGCTGTTTCATAGGGCCGAGGCTTCTACGCTTCTACTGTCGGTCAACAGAACCATCACCAACATCTGACTCGGTTCTCATGCTGGCTAATGCTCATCATTCAGAAACTATCGATTCATAGTGTTCACTGACTGACTACTAACCTTGCTAATTGTTGGCTAGCGCAAACTAACTATTAGAACTTCTATCTAGTCTGATAACTCATCTATTAAAGGGCAATTGACCTAGATTTTGAAAGAAGTAAGTACCACTAAATCATCGCAGGTCAGTTTAAATTTCCACCACTTTTTGTTCGTTTTTCTGGCCCCTGTTTGGACCACCTTGGACCTACAATTTAACGACGTTATTTGGTTTCACGCTTCAAAGTAAACAACGGCGTACTGACTCGATAGCCACCGAACTGGTCAACGACTTTGTACACACCCCATACACCTTTCACAAATCTAACATCCGAGTCATGTTTACTCTTTGAGTGGTAAGTGACTCGTTATATACATTATTCAAAAGCTTATAAAAGGCCAGCAGAATCAGAATTCCAAATCCATCTCGACCAAACCTGACAATGATTACTCGAATATTCCTCAATTACTACTCAAGACAGAAACTATATCTATCCACGTAGACCATCACCAGACATCCCACAGAACATACACATATGTTTGGAGAGGACGAGTCTGAGAGCCCGAGAGTTCCCAGCCCTTGGGACTCATTGATATCTGTTCCACCGTCACCGGTTCCAAGCCAAGGACGGGCGCACACCTAGCCCTCTCGCAGTCGAACTCATACCACGCCTGGTACCAGAGGCGGACGATGGGAATGTGGAATACAAACTACAGCTTCTTAACCCATCTCCTGCTCGCTTCGCACGGCTCGTCACGCAGATGAAGTGGCGGCTTCTCGAGGGAGGCGGACAGGCGTACTACGAACTGGGCGTAGCGGATTCCGGGGACCTCATTGGGCTCCCGAGAGAGGAGCTCGAGCAAAGCTTGGAGACACTGGAGATGATGGCCGGGGAGATCGGGGCCAGTGTTATCGTGGTCAAGGAGATCGAGGTTCCAGCGGCCATGGCCACTCTGGCGAAGCGCAGCGGCGAATGGGCCGGCGGAGGTGGGAAGAGATTGAACAAGCAAGATGGCGGCTACTCTACTGGCACCACAGAGATGGAAACCGACCCAGAGTCTTTGTCGGGGACAGACATCGACACTGACGATCTGTCCCTGACGGTCATACTCGACAAAGGATCTCCGAAAGAGACGTCCAGTATACCAGTCGCTTCCCTCGAATCTGACTCTGAAGACCCAGCAGATGCAGCAGACGATGAAAGGGTTGCAGTTCCACGTTTCTCTATTGACCTCGAGATATCATCCGTCTTCAAACCGCGCCCTATCCGTACCCGTGTGCACAATCACCCACATTACGCTCAGTCGACTGGGGGAAAGCAAGAAAGGTGAAAAAGTACAAGCACCTCAGTATGCTCGCGTCCCCCAACACACATGGTACCAATGGCACAAATGAGGAACACAAAAACCTCAACCGTCGTCAGAGCCGCGACAAACGGCGTGAAGAGAAGAGAAAGGCTCTGGAAGCACGCGTGATAGCACCTGAAACTGATAGCGCCTCGACCCTCATTCCAGCTCTAGAGTCACTTCACGTCGGTGTTGTGGAGGAACCAGTGCAATTACCTGGTACTGAAACTTCTACAACTATCGACATGGCTAGCGTGGAAAACTTTGACGACGACGACGATGTGTTCCCGTCCCCCAAGACGGCTGTAGCGTCCTTCCCCACCTTTTCGGTGTCGTCTACCGGAGAATCACACTTGGATGTTGATACGTCCGCGATAGGCATCATTGGTGCTCTAAGTGGAGGAGAAAACGGCGAAAAGGAGCAGCCGAGGCTTATCGTAGAGGCGTTAGTTGTGCGCAAAATGTCTCTTGGAGAAGCTTTTTTGGACTTTGGTGGGTTTTCTTTGACGTGAAGGTTCGATCCTCCCCATGCCGTGTGGGAGCTGCAAACTCAGATGTAGGATAGAGGCGTCGTGATCTTGCTATATTCATTTTAGAGTTTTCTTTATTTTGGGAGGGTTGCATTTTTCTTGAAAATAGTCTAAGCCTGTCTAAGCTTGATTGCTGTATTTGCTGTTGCCAGAGTCAACACGCTTTTTCATGCATGTTTTCGTGGTCTCCGAGGAATAAACGCCTTCGAAATAACGATGACATGCACTGTAGAGCCTTTGTATACGATTACCATATCTCCGTAGTGTTTTAATTGACAAGTGTATCTCGATCCACAGAAATAAGTTTGCCATTTTCACTTTGCAGCCATCAGATGTGCACCGAACGACGAACGTGTGGTTCAGTTCACGTGGGCGCTTGCTTAATCTAGGGCCGGCTATTCACAATGAACTTTGAATTCTTCATTTTTTCAGGTCCTCTCAGCCTCCTCTTGGCATTTATCAGCCATATCATGTTCGCCATTTGGAACGTATTTCATTATCTTCAATGTATCTTCGGCTCGGCCACCACTCATCCTCAATGAGTATGTATCCCTATTTTACCTCCCTCGGCTTCAGGGAAGTATTAAGCGTTTACGCGTACATATGTAACACAAAACTTCAAAGAGCAAGCGCCATATGCTTGGGCCAAGTGCTCTTCATAAAGGCAAGGATAATATCTTCTGTCGTACGGCAAACAAGCGGCGATGACTCTGTTTGTTTGGCGGTGGGCGTTGAACGGCGGTCAGGTGTGCCTTTCGGAAATGTTCTTTGCCTTGGGCCTCTAATATGGATATTGTTTAGCTTGATTTCAAACTGGTACGCGCCTTCTATACCAGGATGGCATTGCTTCCTAAATCGGACGTTGCCTTCCTCATGTCCGGTAACGCTTGGTCGTAATGTATCGACCTGGCAGCGATGCTGAGCCGAGATAGAGGAAAATTGTCTGTACTGGACAAAATTTTGTCTTATTTTCTGTCTTATCAACCGAGGACTTGTGTGCTGTAATTCGGTATTCAATTCTAGCTCGTTGTTTCCGGGACTCAGTGGCTTACAGCTTCAGTTCGTGACTGGCCCTGCACCTGCGTATAAAGTCGAGCAAATTCAATTGAACTACTCCACCAAGACGAGTTCTTCAATCTTCTCCTGCTAATAATGTCAGTCATCGTCCTAGCACCAGGCGTCTCATCCTGTCATGTTGCTGCATTCTTTGCTGTCATTATTCTTGTCTACGTCGTTCTTCGCCGGCGTCGAGTGTGTCGACTTGCAAATCCTCGAAATCTGCCATATCCACCTGGACCGAAGCCCCTCCCAATCATAGGGAATATATTTGACATCGCGCGTGATAACGAAACTGAAACTTATCAGCTTTTTGGCCAAAAAATACGGCGAGCTTTCTCTTTGACTTTCTACATAAGTCCTGGATGTCTCTGATACTCTGACTTGTAGGGGATTTAGTTTTCCTCAGTACACTTGGAAAGCATATCCTTTTTGTAAATTCATTTGCGACAGCCAATCAGCTTTTGAGAAACGTTCAGCCAACTATTCAGATCGTACCCAATCGACCATGAGCCACGAGCTGTATGCCTTGATCTAGATTTTACTTTGTAGGTTTTTACTGATATACTTTCCAAAAGCATGGGGTGGGGTTTTAGTCTTGGACACATGCGCTATGGTAAGCCTTTACGAATTAAAATGAAAATTTTTGCTTCGACTTGAATGTCGGCTGGTATCAGGCAATCGCTGGAGGAAACACCGTCGTATGTTTCACCATCAGTTCCAACAGTCAGTTTCGCCATCATTCCGGCCTATCCAGCTTCGAGAAGCGCATGCCCTCCTTCGACGCCTGCTTCACTCTCCTGATAGGCTTGATCACCACTTGCGCCAGTGAGTAGACTATTCGATGAACGCCGATGTCGTCGTCGCCCGTCCTTATTTCGAGTCGCTGTAGCAACGCCGCCGCCGTCATAATGAGCGTGACTTATGGCATAACTATTGATTCGACTGCAGATCGATATATTGCTCTGGCTGAGAAGGCTCTAGAGGGCATGGCAAAATCGGCTGGCCCTGGTGCTTTTTTTGGTGGACTTAATGCCTTCCAGTGAGTTGTATTTTGCGGCCAAGTCAGTGTTGCCTTTCATCTGATATGCCGTGTCGCTCAGTGAGATATATCCCGTACGTTTGGCTTTCGTCGTCTTTGAGCTTAGGTGACTAATTTTTGAATTATTTTAGCGAGTGGGTTCTTGGAGCGTCTTTCAAACGTAAAGCACGCGAGTGGCGTGCTGCCGTAATGGGGATGAAAGAGGCGCCTTTTGCCACTGTGGTGAACGAAATGGTATCTCAAAACACTTTGATCTTATATATAATTCAGTTCATCGTAATTTCAGAAATCGGGGAAGGCACCTCCTTCATTCGTCAGTAATCTACTCAACGATCTAGGCTCGGAAAAGGATAGCGAAGAAGATGAAATCGAAACTATCAAAAACTGCGCCGGCATTGCCTACGCAGGTAATGACTTTTTCTCATGTAGCCTTGGTGAATCGTGTACTGATTACGTTTATTCTCCGGCCCCGCAGCTGGCGCTGAAAGTGTGCGTCGACGGTTCTGTATCTAATTTCCCGTTCACGCTTATGACATCGAATGCAGACTGTATCCACCATAGCATCATTTGTTCTCGCTGTCCTCGTGCACCCGGAGGTTAAGAGGAAAGCACAACAGGAATTGGACGCTGTAGTTGGTCGTGACCGACTCCCAGACTTCAACGATCGGCCTTCGCTTCCATACACCTCGGCCATTGTCAAAGAGGTTCTGCGGTACGGCCACCCTGTCCTATCGTAAACACCTATATCTTACTGAGCTACGTTTTAGCTGGAACCCTGTGGCTCCTTTGGGTATGTCCTATATTTTTATTTGATTCGGGGTATACCTCATATATGTACTCTAGGCCTGCCGCATATGGTGACCAATGACGATGAATTCAATGGGTTTTTCATTCCTGCAGGAACGATTGTTGTCGGAAATTCATGGCGAGTTTTCTTGGTATCTTCTCCCCCTCCTCTACTGGCGCTTATCTTGGTTCCTATAGGGGAATTCTGAACGACCCAAACATATACCCGGATCCACGGCGCTTCAGTCCGGACAGATTCATGGGTGAAGCGGATAAAAGTCCAAGTCAGCATCTCTGTGGCATTCGGTTACGGACGCAGATTTTGTCCTGGCCGTCACATGGGCGAATCACAGGTCTGGATATCGGTCGCATGTATCTTGAGCGCTTTCGACATAACTCCAGCGTTGGATGAGAATGGACGCCCGATAGAGGTCGTACCTGCGTTTTCCTCGGGGATGATCTGGTAAGTTAAGAATGCGGCCATTAGATATGTTACCTTTGACGTTTGGTTGATCATATTCCTGCAGTCATCCATTGCCATTCAAATTCTCTATAACACCTAGAGGAGATGCTTCCGGGTCTCTCGTTGAACAGACGGAATTTAGTGCTTATTTTTAAGCCGTTGAAGTTTCAGTTTGGTAACTGTATGGACATCAGTGTAAATGCGATTTGATTTTTTTATGATCGTATATTCTCGGCGTCGTAAGAGGATTCCTCTTTTCATGTTGTACGTCTTTCAAGTTTGATGTCTGGAACTTAGGAGGAAGGCGTCACTCATAATGCAGGAGCTCAGGCGTTTCACCGCAACGAGCAGCAGGGTTGTTTCTTCCCATATGTAAGTCGACTGATCCATTCCAAGTACAAGTACAACCCGGCTGTTGCAGTGATGACCTTGCATTGAATGGACAACTTCGTATCAGCACATGTTGCTGCTGTGTCCTGGATAAAGAAAGCTGATCAGTGTGCCCTGGCGATCTCCATAGTACAAGTGACGACCCTGAGCCCTCTATTTTTGTCACGATCATTGTAAATAGAGAAGTTGAAGGAGCGCAATCATAGACTCGACAGTAATATTCTCGGTATGCTGGGGAAAGGACTAGTGTAGCGATCAGAATGCCTGTAAATCTGAATCAGTCTGACTGGGCGAGGACATTATAGGTGATAGATTTTATTCACAAAAAGTTCGTTTGAGTGATACATATGTATCTTTGAGTAAGTTCAACTTTCCAATAAGATCCAATTCTCCGTGATTTTATATAGTTAACGTCCCAAGATCCGTAAATCAAACCATGTGCGCCGTTCGTAGTCCTGGGAACAAGTATGATTCTCCGGGTATGTCATTTTAATAAAGTCAGGATAAATCTCAACTTCCGGCTCATGCTACTAGGGAATCGACATTCAGAAACGCTTGTAAGCCAAGATACGGGACCTCAGGCGAACTTGCCAAGCATCTCATGCGCGTCTGTACTTAGTAAGACTATAGTAGTCAGCGCGTTTCGTAATTGTGTATCAAATTTGCGGTGAGCCTCTACTTCACTTTGACTGGTGAGTTGTTTACAAAATTCCATTACGACTCCCTATCTTAGGCGGAACTTGGTTGCTTCCGCACTAAATCATACGCACACTGAGGCAGACGCCCGCGTTGGCTGTATATTACGGTATTCATCATGGTGCACTGAAGCCATTCATTTGATGGTCGTCAGAGGCTTTTTAGTATCTGTTTATCATTAATTATTCCGTGTCCAAGAAAACATATGTGCCAATATGCTTATGTATACTTGACTAAAGGCATTTTCGGTAGGGTGACTAGAAAAATTCATTGGCCAAAGTTAATTATGGGCGTCAAACAAAAATTTCTCACGGGGTTAGGTATCAGCTTGGTTGGTCTTAGATTGAGAACCATTGCTTTAGAACTTCGTCTGAACTCATGCATTTTTTCACCCTCTCCCTTTACTATGCAAAGAGAGGTGGTTTCAGATTTTACAGAACCCAACGATATTTGTTTGTAGCCTCGACAGCGTTTAATGCTTCCATGATAGTCCACTGCCAGCTAGAGTCATTGATTATTACATTGTCCAGCAGTGGGCTGAAGTACCTAAAATGCCTTTAGTAAAGTATACATAAGCATATTGGCACATATGTTTTCTTGGACACGGAATAATTAATGATAAACAGATACTAAAAGCCTCTGACGACCATCAAATGAATGGCTTCAGTGCACCATGATGAATACCGTAATATACAGCCAACGCGGGCGTCTGCCTCAGTGTGCGTATGATTTAGTGCGGAAGTAACCAAGTTCCGCCTAAGATAGGGAGTCGTAATGGAATTTTGTAAACAACTCACCAGTCAAAGTGAAGTAGAGGCTCACCGCAAATTTGATACACAATTACGAAACGCGCTGACTACTATAGTCTTACTAAGTACAGACGCGCATGAGATGCTTGGCAAGTTCGCCTGAGGTCCCGTATCTTGGCTTACAAGCGTTTCTGAATGTCGATTCCCTAGTAGCATGAGCCGGAAGTTGAGATTTATCCTGACTTTATTAAAATGACATACCCGGAGAATCATACTTGTTCCCAGGACTACGAACGGCGCACATGGTTTGATTTACGGATCTTGGGACGTTAACTATATAAAATCACGGAGAATTGGATCTTATTGGAAAGTTGAACTTACTCAAAGATACATATTTATCACTCAAATGGTTGATTTGTTGGCAATGAATTTGGAGTTCAGCTTAGTCTGGTTTCATTATCCTTTGTTAATGCTATACACAGAATATAATAGCTACAGCGGTTCCTGGCTTTTGGGGATTACCATTTGGAGCAAAGAAGTTCCCATCCTCGTGTCATTATTGTGATGTTATATGTGCGCTGTGAATCGACCATTGCTACGCGTCTTAAAAATTATGAAATCCCCTTATTCAGGTAATCGACCGTCGTGGAAGTAAGAGTATTCGGGGAACGCCAAGCTCTTAATAATAGACCTCAGGAATATATACAGGCTTACTCTATGTGTCTCATAATCGCTGTACTCGCCTTTCACGACAACTCCCCGACGTCCGATCTCGCTCGCATGTGAAGTTCAGAGGAAGTAGCCGGAGATATCCCCAACATATTGAATGTTTACATCTACTAGTCTCTCGAGGACATTTTTAATCACTCGTTTTTGGTTGGCACGTATTTAAGACCCTTGTGTGACTCGCTAAAATTTAGGATATGAGGTCTGTTCGGGCTCGGATTTGAACTACGTGCGTGGGAAGTGATCCTAAAGCGGCATGATTGAAGATCTTTGTAAATTAAAAGTATTTTGTCCTTGGCTTCGTAAGGAAACATACCCTGCCCTCCTTTGGTCCCCTTGCAAACTGTGTTGGAAGGGCCTGTTTCTAATTTTAAGTCCGGTAACGGATCAACTAACTAGGCCGGTCATTACCGAACATTCTTTTTTAACCATCCCACCTGCACATTCGTAGCCTGCCACCCACCACCAGCATTGGCTACCTAGTTCTTCCCCTTTCATTTTCTGGGCAACACTTCACTCCTTTTATGACAGACGACCCCACTGAACAATGCTCACATCTCGGTCTTGTCGGGCTCTAAGTTTCTCTCAGCGCTGGTGCATTCAAAATCATTTTTTGAAACTTTGCGTTATGTTTTTCTGGTTGGATATTAACGAATCGGAATGCATTAAGAACAAATTCTTACAACTGATATCAGATCATCAATGATATGGTATGTTGGACCTGCTGGTTTCCATTGGACGCATGATTTTCTGAGCGAGACGAAATCCAATCTGGACGACCAACCTCCGCTGTTTTCGTAGCCGAAATACTCTACCCACGGAGCGCCAGCCTCTCCCGGAACTGGGGGCATCGGAGTCGGCGATCTTGGCAAAGTTTTCTAGGAACTCCGGCCCTGCCTACCGTATGGCTGACAGAAACGAAGTCTGACTACCTTAGAAAAAATGCAGACGGCTGCAGTGGATATGCCTCTTGCCGTCGATTATCTTTTCATTTCCCTTTTTGTATTCAATATCTCTGCTGTCCTACGACCACCGTCATCGGAATGTCTGCTCGGAGACTCTTCAATTTGGAAGGATGTGTTCAAGTTAATACACCATGGTCGCTCGTATAAATATGAGTGCAAAAAATCGACATCCACAGTGAAAAGAACTCTTCTAATCTCTTCTACTTCGCTTTCAAATCTACAACGCCATGGAATCTCTCGCCATTCATCTGCCTGAAGTCTCTGCTGCTCCAGTTTTGCTCACTGCCGTGCTGGTGTTCGCTATTTTGTATCGACACCGACGCAACGCGCACGGGAATCCCAAAGGCTTCCCCAACCCTCCTGGTCCCAAGCCTCTGCCACTCATCGGAAACTTGCTCGACATTCCACGTACCGACGAAAGCTCCACTTATCAAGATTTGGCCAAGCAGTACGGTATGCTCGATGTTCTTATTCATGCCTCAATTGTTATGACATTGACGCCGTTTTGCAATCAATTCTAGGGGACTTGGTGTATCTCAGCACGATGGGTACAAGTATCTTGCTAGTCAGCTCGTTCAAGACGGCTGGGGATTTGTTCGAGAGGCGTTCTACGAACTATTCTGATCGCTTCCAGTCTCCTATGAGCCACGATCTGTAAGTTGCTTAGTCATTCTTTCTAGTTTCGATCTTAACTTATCAATGGCTTTGAAGGATGGGATGGGATTTTAGTTTTGCACACATGGTTTACGGCGACCGATGGAAGAAACATCGCCGTGTATTCCATCATCAGTTCCAGCCGTCTATCGCTCCCTCATACTACCCTATCCAAACTCGTGAGGCACATGGTTTACTTCGGCGCTTTCTTCGTTCCCCAGATACCCTGGACTACAATTTACGGCAGTCAGTATTCTTTAGATTCTATTTAATCTTGAAGTTCTGTTGCTGATTATATTCTGTTGATAGGAATGCTGCGTCTCTCGTGATGAAAGTCACGTATGGTATCCAGATAGCGGACACGAATGATGCATATGTTGCTATTGCCGGGAAAGCCTTGGAAGGGGCCGCGATGGCCACGAGTCCAGGAGCCTTTCTTGTTGACTTCATACCCTTCCGTGAGTGCTCCATATTCCATCGAGAGGTCGGTCGGGTTACTGATTTGAATTCCAAACCAGTTAAGCATGTACCGTACGTCTCTGAAGTGCCTGGCTATTGGGACTATCTTTTGACTGTTGAATTCAATTCAGTGAATGGGTACCTCGTGCGTCCTTTAAACGAAGGGCCAGGGAATGGCGGGATGCAGTCACTCATATGAGGAACGATCCTTTCAACACAGTCGTCAATGAAATGGTATATTTCATCTAGGCTCTTATCCTATGGACTTATATTGAAAGATATGACAGAAATCTGGAACTGCTCCTCCTTCGTTTGTTTCCAATTTGCTCAGTGACATGGAGTCCAAGGGAAATGTCACGGAAGAGGATGCGAACCTCATAAAGAACTGCGCTGCTTTGGTCTATGCTGGTAGGCTGAATATTATTCTTTGGATGGCACTCAATGATTGAACATTCTTTCTCTCACTTGTAGCTTCCGCTGAAAGCGTATGTGACGTATTTAATTTCTATGACTGACATTATTGACTTCAACGTTTGTTGTTAGACTGTGTCCACTTTGTCAACCTTTGTCCTTGCGATGCTTACATACCCTGAAATCCAAGCGAGGGCACAGAAAGAGCTGGACAGCGTCGTCGGTCGCGATCGCCTCCCGGAATTTTCAGATCGGGATTCTCTTCCGTATCTTTCAGCTATTCTCAAGGAGGTTCTTCGGTATTATTTTTAAATTTATCATATAATAGCCTACTGACTAAAACTTTCTAGTTGGAATCCAGTGGCTCCTTTAGGTCGGTGTGGCGGTATTTATGTTTTACTTGCTCTACTAACGTTTGAGTTTTAGGATTGCCTCATGTGGTCAGTCACGATGATGTATACAACGGATATTACATTCCAGCTGGAACCATAGTTATCGGGAACGCATGGTACTTACAGCCAAATGACACCCTTCCTCTCTGACTGATTAATTACCTTCCAGGGGTATCTTCAACGACGAGACCACCTATCCCGATCCCCGTCGTTTCAATCCCGACAGATTTATGGGCGAAGGAGACAAGGGTCAGCAGCACCTTTCTCCTATGGACCCGCTTTCTGCCGCGTTTGGATACGGTCGGCGAGCCTGCCCGGGTCGCTACATGGGCGAATCTCAGGTCTGGATATCGATTGCGTCCATTTTGAGCGTCTTTGATATCAAGTCTGCTCTCGACGGGATGGGTCGTCCCATTCATGTTACTCCTGAGTTCTCGAAAACGGGAATGATTTGGTGAGGGAGAATCCGCAATATATCTAGTCGAGGTTTGACTTATGATCTTCCTAGCCATCCGGTTCCTTTCAAATATTCTATGAAGCCAAGGGATAATGCGGCAAGGCTTCTCATCGAACAAACGGAGTTGAATTAGCTCTTTTATTGATACTGGGCTCATGGATAGATGTGCTTCCGGATTTATAAGCCATGATATAACCCGTATTCAAATAACCAAGAACGCGCCTATAGACTTCGGAGTACTTTGATATGAAGTTCTCAGCAGATTAAAGCATTACATAGTTCTGCATTGTTTTAATAAATGATAATTTTTCTTCCACCTTCAATCTTTGACGGACCTATTCATATAAGTAACTCGCTTGTGCTGCTCATTACTTCATAAATATCCCCTATATTCATGATAGCTGTTGGCAAGGACTCAAGACACCAATTTAGTGGCAAGTAATGGCCGGCCCGAGCTTTTGAAGATCTATGGTCGGTGGCTGTGCAATTTTTCCTCTCAACAGTCTGCGTCCATTTTCTGACTTTCCGGCACTGTTCCCATCGTTCTAATGGCCCAAAATCTAAAAGAAAGAACAGTGAAGCATCTTCACCAAGAAAAGTACGCCTTAACGTGTTTGATCTTGGAAGACTGACCAACCTTTTCCTTAACAATAGATACAAGGAATTGAGTCGGAGGACGAAGCCATGGACGAAGACAACGTCATGGACAATGGCGATGATGGCAGTGAACATTCTGAGGAGAATATGAGCGCAATGGATGAAGGAGAAGATGACGGAGAATGGAAAGGAATCGGAGCCAATGCAGAGACCTTGCCCGACGAGCATTTCACCGGCAAGAAGTCGAACAAACCACCTACTGGAGAAGAACTCCGTGCCATTAAGGATGCTAGCGACCTATTCAAGTCGGGCTCATTTAAGCTACAAGTATGTTGTCCCGTTGTATTTGGTCTCACAGAATCATTTCTGACTATATCTCTGTTAGGTGGACGCTCTGCTACCTAATGTTCGACCAAAAGCATCGAGAGTACCTCCTCTCGAACGATTCCTCTTCGAGCTGCACACATTTATCAAAGATATACCCTCGGTCTCACCAGCGCATCCTCTTGAAGCTGCCCGTAAACTACTCAAAAGGGTGTCGCCGTCCCTTACGCATTGCCACTACCGACTGAAGATACCAACTGGAAAGTGGCGTTCGAACCGCCAAGCGACATTACATTGGTCGGGAGCTGGGCAAATAAAGTCAGCGTCAAGCCAAAAGACGGACAACGGTTCGGTGTTGACTTAGCTTTGGAAATGCCAAATGTACGTTTTGCCTATACCTCGTCCTACAGATCTGCTGACATACTTCATCCATGAAGACCCTTTTCCAAGAGAAGGACTATCTTAATGGACGCTACTTCCACAAGAGATCCTTCTATCTCGCCACTATTGCTGCTGCAATCCAAAAGTCAAAGAGCCTCAAAGTCGATGTTTCCTACGAGTCATCACAAGGCGACCCACGCCTGACGAAGCTCGTCTTGACGCCACGAAAAGGTATTTTTCCCTCGAATGATCATTCATTTTCTCATCTTTGTTTTTGCTAGATGACTCGGCTACAGATTTTACGAAGCTGAATGCCAAAATATGCATATTACCTGTGCTCTCACCGACATCACCGATTCCTCTCCATAGACTGTCCCCCTCTCACTCCAATATTCGCGTGACTGCCGCTACCGACGCTAGTCAGGATGACACAACAACACCCGTCCATCTTCCAACTCCCTTGTACAATACCGCCATGTTGCAAACCCTTGTGCCTAAATACCAACTTCTTGCAGTCCATGCTCTGCAAAGCGATGTTCCTGCCTTTTCCGATGCTCTCACACTTCTCCGGGTATGGGCCAACCAACGTGGGGGTATAGTGAAGGAACGAAGATGTGCATACGAGGGTTTGAAGGAGCGGGGCCATGGTGGTGGTCGCTCCTTGCATTGTTGCTGAACGGTGAACAGGGACGTCCTAACGCTCCTAAGTCCAGCCGAAGAAGATCGGTTGGCAAAGGACTCAGCTCGTACCAACTCTTTAAGGCTGCTCTGGAGTTCTTAGGTTCGTTTGGGGTCCATTTTGGAACTCATATCTGACTAACATAATGCATTATAGCCAAACATGACTTCGAGAAGGAGTCTGTCTTTGTCAGGGTACCTGAAGGACACAAGGTGAGTACCGGTCCTGTTAAGATGACTTTCAATCCTGCTGACTGACTGCTCTAATAGTTCTCACCTGAAGAGTACAAGGAGCATACAGGCGCAGTTTTCGTCGACTCTTCATCGTTGACAAATCTTTTGGCCAGAGTTCCACTCGGATCTCTTGAACTGGTATGTAGGCATCCTTCGATGCACGACCCCCATGTTAATAGAAAGAAAGTTACGCTATGATGCTTCAAAAGCACTTGAATCCCTCAACCAAACTATCTTCTCCGGCGATCCATTCAATGGGGTTTTCTTGAAAGACAACCGAGACCTATCTACACGTTTCGACGTTATCCTTCGGTACACATGGGCCAATTGTTTTTTGAGCATTTGCTGATTCATCCTTCTATAGCATTGACCTAAGGTCAGCAAAGCCTCGGAACACTACTGTACATTCGGCTGTCGACATTGGCTCGCCATCGAACGCAATGCTCTCTTCGATGAGTGCCCTCATCCGACAAGGGCTCGGCGACAGATCTCGAGCCGTGGCTATCCTTCACCCGTCTTCTCTCCCTCGCTCAGTATCTCAAGCCCATCCTTTAAGTCCCGATGTCATCTTTATTGGCATAATCCACAATCCCGAACACGCATTCCGATTGGTCGATCACGGCCCAGCTGCAGACGAGCAAGACCAATCTGTTCTGGTGAAATTCCGAGCCTTGTGGGGCAGCAAATCAGAGCTGCGTCGTTTCAAAGATGGCCGCATCGTGGAGAGTGTAGTGTGGGAGGTGACAACTGCGGACGAGAAAGCGCATGTGCCTTCGATGGTCGTTCGACATCTCCTCAAGTGGCATTTTGGACTGGGAGAAGATGCGGTTGAGACGTGGCAGACTTCTTATGACTCTTTGCTGCGCCTTCCGCCTACGATATCGAGCGAATATATGGCGTCGAAGGTGCCAGCTGGATTCAAAGGTGCTATGACGGCCTTTGACGGTCTTGTGAAGCAGATCAAGAAGTTGGACGATGACCTACCGCTTTCTCTTCTTAACGTCAGCCCCATTTCGGAGTCGCTGCGATACACCAGCGTTTTCAGTCCCGTCCCTCTCCCATCCTCCCTGGGCCAGTTGCTCCCGTTCAATGCTCGATACCTCGCTCCGATGGAGATCATTCTCGAATTTGAGAAATCTTCAAAATGGCCCGATGACATCAAAGCGGTCCAGACCATTAAAGCTGGCCTTTCTGGAACGTCTGGGATCAGCACTGATGGAGTCGGTGGATGGCATGCGGGCAAAGGTCGTTGTCGGAGACGGCGTCAACGACTCGTTACTGGTCGATAAAGCCGCGCTTGAACTCATCACTCCAGAAGGGTGGGCCTTCCACGCGCGCATCTGGCACGACCGCGAAGTGAACCTGCTCGACACCGTCATCGGCGGAAAAGCAAGTCTCCTCCCGCACATCGTGTCCAAGACCAAAGAGAAGAAGTCCGCGGACCACTACGAGGCGCTCGAGGCGAAGGAGGTGTACATGCGGCGCTTCATCCACGCGCCGCGCCACCACCGCGCGATCGCGGCGCTGGCGCACCATTACACGGCGTTCCCGGGCACGGTCCGCCTGGCGAAGCGCTGGCTGGCGGCGCACTGGCTGCTGCAGAGCCACATCAGCGAGGAGGTCGTCGAGATCATCTGCGCGTCCTTTTTCGTGGGCGCGGCGGGGCGCGGCGTGACCGCGGCGACGGAGACGGAGCAGACGCTGCAGCACCTGGTGCCTGCGAGCAAGGAGCGTGGGTTTGCGCTGTTCGTGCAGTTTTTGAAGGAGTGGAAGTGGGAAGAGGGTTTGTTTGTGCCGCTGTATGGGGGCTCGGGGCCCGCGGCGAAGTCGACTGCTGCTGCACCTGCACGGTCGAATAAGAGCGTGTGGAAGGTTTCTACCGAGCATGATCCTGAGGGCCATGTGTGGACTTTCAAGGGCCCGGATCTGCTGGTTGCCCATCGTGTGCATGCTATAGCCAACGCGACATGGAATTACCTGCAGGGTTTAGAATCTGGTCAGCTCAATATCCAGGTACGGAATCGTTTCTCTTTTTTCATTTTTTTCATTGATATTGATGTGAATAATTAGGGAATGTTCATCCACCCTACGGATGATTACGACTTCGTGTTGAACCTGGACCCGGCCGTCCTGCCCCGCTATCTGCACAACATCAACGTTGACGTGGATCTACTCGCAAGACGCGGCAAGTATGCGAACAAAACGCAAGAAGACGAGACTGTGAAACCGCTGCCTGGATTCGATCCAGCACGGATGTATTTCAATGATCTTCAGGTATGCGTCGTCGATATTATGGTGTCTGGAATTGGGTCTTACTATGACTTTTTTCTTTTCAGCGAATATATGCAGACACTTTCAAGGTGTTCTACGACCCGTTGGGTGGAACTCAGATCGGAGCTGTGTGGGATCCTACATTGAAGGAACCCCGGCCGTTCAGAGTGCTTGGTGGATTCTCTAGCGTCCCTCTCAAGAAGGTATGTCAAGTCACAAACCGTGTTTTTTTCCCTCTTCCTCTTTCCTCTGAAAGAAAGACATAAACTGACTGACTGACGGCATTCATTGCAGGACAACGAAAAAGCAAAAGACAAGGGTCTGGTCACGTTTAACCAGAGCGCGGTGATTGGAGAGATCGAACGATTGGGCACGGGTCTGCTGAAGAAAATCACGCTTGTCCAATAGGCGTCGGCGTCGGCGGAGGCATCGCTTGATTGCATCTAGCATGGCTATCCTTCAGGATACATTTACTTCAAATTTTCAGGCATTATTGATCTTTCAAATGACTATCTGGTTCAGCAACATTACTTGGCCTGCGCAGGCTTACAGTGTTTCGTTGAACGACGTCGATGAATCACCTCAAATCACTCACCGACACGAGGGTATACCATTTGTGAACGATTCAAAATCTCTTCACGAAAATCCATTGCTTAATATCGACGAGGCAATGGACGGTCCATTTAATTGTAATGACTATATTGATTGGATTGTGTTACTTTTGAGCGGGGGTTTGATGCGCTTCCTTCTACGTTGTTGCGAATTACTCTCTCTTTCCCTCTTCATCGTCTTGCATTAATTATTATTACCACCTTCGATCTTCCCTTTGAAAGCCGCGCCATTCGAGGTTGTACCAGGACCGCCACGCCATTGGAACCCGAGCACTTTCCCAGGCCAAGCCGCAAGGAGTCGTATACGGCTTGATGTGGCGCTGGGTGGATGGAATTTACAACGTGCTGGTTTATCAGGCCGGTTATGGGTGAAAAGGTGTACGTCGACTCGCTGGAGAAAGATACAAATTAAGTGGAATGTCACATAGATGGGAGGACGGGCGTACATGACCCATTCGCCTGGTTTACCGCTGACGCGAGCGGTTCCTGTGACGATCTGCCGGAGGCGGATGCTCTTTTCCCTGCTGACCTTGCGCTTTTCGGGTGAGATTGCGGTTGTGGATGACGGTGTGTTGATAGCGAGTTTGGCATTCTCGACTGCGAGATCAGAGTACAATGCCATCATTGTGTGTCTGATGAAGCTAGACGATGCAAGGTATAGTTGAAGGCCTGCAAAAATGTTCATTCATTCAACTCAGCAAGGGGATTACGGACGGACGACCGGGTGCGTACCTTCCACGTGTAATGTATTAGGCAAGGGAGAAGGGAGGGTAACTGGAGGGGTGTACGAAAGTCGGATATTGGGGCTGTATATCGCTTCTTCGCCGTCTTGAATGGTGTGGTGTTCTAGGAAACTGGCATTGGGGATTGGACTTGAGGAACGTGGTGGTTGCGGCGTGCCGGTGATCTTATTCACCGATGTGATAAGCCCCGTTTTGAAGAACTCAGGAAGTGTCTCCTGGATAACATAGATGGCGCGGCCTGGAATACTGGTGTATCAAAATCCCTGAACCTGCAAGACGAGTTACGGGGTCGCGGTCACCTGTACGAATTTCCCAATCTTGGTCAGAGATTTCAGGGGAGTTTCCGGGGAGTTTGCTCCGGTATAGAGTCTGGAGGACGCTGGGACCGCACCCCTAATTCTGAGAGATTTTTGACGCGACATCGACGGTGTTGCGATGGCTGTGGGGTGATAATTGGTGATAGCACTGTTGTGAGACTCCTACGTGTGATCTAGCTCGCGAAATAGGTTCCTTGGACACCTTTGACCGTGCACCGAGAAGCCTGATTGATCTTGAGGAGGTGGAGGAGAGAGATACATGCCTGTTCAGCATGACCTTTGGGGCTGGAAGAGAAGGGAAACAGACGAACGCGTCTGAGGGCGGCAAGCGAGATGGGTGGAACGTGTTTGGCACGCCGCTGAGAGCCAAACACTCGCCCTAATCCGGAAGCTGTAATTTGCCAACTCGTTCCTTGCCTCAAACCTCCTCCAGGTAGCCTTGAACGATGAGATGCTCAATATCTGCCCTGCGGACCATGAACCGCTGCCCTTTTTGAAAGTCGATAATCCCCAGCTCCGTCTGTATCGTCCCGCAGTCTCTGACCACATGCACGAGAACATGCAGATCTTTGGGCGGGTTGGTAATACTGGCGGTGATGTCTAATTCGTGCGAGAATTCAGATCGAAATTCCATAACTGAGGCATTGTACTGCCGCAAGTAGTCGACTTCGTGGGGGAGAGCTTGCTTCGGGTGTCTTGATTCGAAAGAATGTGTGGCAGCGCGCCTCCAACCGCCCAATACATATCCCGCAGCCGATCAACGCGATGTGAGTGGTACGCGAGTAAGCACCGTTTATTCCTGTTGATGGCAGTCTGGATGATGAGCAGCGCGGGCGGTGGTGCTTGTCCGTCGATCAAAAGCGCGTCGATGGCTTTCTCAAGATCTCGCTGTTCCCGGATGATGGAGCGCACCAGAGAGTCGTTGTACTTGATGAGCGTGTCCGTCTGCGTAGATCGTCGGGATTCCATGACCAGCTGGGTGGCCAGCTCGCCATATTGACGCGCTTCAGTCATCGTGGTGGATGTTGACAACGTTTGTGAAAGCCGTCACGCTACTGTCACGCTGTGACAGACGCGTTGTTTATTTGTTCCAGGGCACTTTGGTTCGGCATCGATTTGTCCCGGAACACGCGTTTTGAGCATTTCGGTTGATGGCATGGGTTGGCATGGTTGGTGTCGGGGACGCATGCTCAAATTTAAGCCATGAAAGAGAAAACTTCTATAATTATCAAGCTGTGCGTTCTTTTCCCACTTCCTTGTCCTTTGTTGTCTTTATGGCCCTTTGAAATGTCACAAAGATACCGAAAAGAGGATTTAAATCCATATGTTAACGTACAGCACCTACTGCCTATGGATCACCACAGGTCGAATCGCGCAGTAAAATCTTCTCTTCTCTATGATCCTCCAATTATCAGCAGCTACACAGACAGTTAATGTCGGGCGCGACATACACCATGCACCTCGGAATACCTCAAAATTCCCACCCAACCTCCGATCAATGGGATCGTGTTAATTGTTCAAGTGCCCAACCCGTGGAATAGACCGCTCTGTCACCAATACCCCTGCGTGTTTGACCTGTCTACTTTTATCTTGGGTGCCTCACCTGGAACAGGTGTAGACCAATGTAAGTCAGCACTCCCTACTTACCCGAGAGGTACCTTGCCTATCTCCTTGTGTCCAAATATTCTCTAACATCTGTAATGATGCAGGCTCCATATAAGATAAAGGAGGATGAAAAAAGGAATCGTTTTGATCTCCCATTTGAACACCATGAAGTTTACGATCTTGCCGGCCTTGATCGCTGTCGCATTTGACTCTCTGCCAGTAAACGCGTGGTTCAGAGTACCCTGTACAACGCCTTTGGTTCAAGGCACGGATCTGACATCATACTATGCATCTTATGTAAAAGCTTACCTCTTCAACACTATCCATGATTCTTTAGAGAGGATCGATCCTATCATCTCTCCTGGAATGATTCCTTCCAATCATGTCCATGTACGTCATTCAATGCACCTGTCCTTCGACATCTTCCAGCTACTCAAATACGCGAAACCACTATTATTATTTCAAGACTGTTCATGGCGCAAATGGTGAAAACTCTTGTCCAATTATTTTATTATCCCCCAGTCACAACCCTGAAATCTAGGCTTTGCTTCGAATAGCACATACGACACTTTACGCCTATCGACATGCTCCAGCTGCCTTGTCGCGCAAGTAAGAGTCAACCCACTCTTTACAGCTCGATGAGGTGCTTAAAATATCTTTTCGACTCTACAGGACATGTCAAATTATTGTGAACCCCACCGCCCTTTAACTTGCTAGAAATGAAGAAACTAAACTGAGTTTATCCACCCAGGGTTCGCAAAACTCTATTTCCGGGATCCAAAAACCAAGAAATTTGAACCAGTACCCGATGGAGGTGAGTTATTAAGATCGTTAAAACATATATACACAATTTTGTCTTACGGTCTCCTACGCGTAGGTCTACTGGTGTACTACGAAAATAGAGGCGAAGGCGATGTCAGCAATGGCGGGGCAGGGCTGAAGGCTTTTCCACCCGGATTCATAATGATCAGTGGGGATCCTACCAGACGATCACGAAAGTCCGTCAACATCCTCCTGTTTCCCATCCTCTTTGCTTCTTTATTAGAAGGAAAGAAAAAAGAAAGAATCGACAAATAACTGACGTGCATGTGATGTGATGTAGATATTCGACGGGTCAAGGTTCGCAGGCTGAGCTGGCGGAACGCGCAGTCGAATGGGAGTGTTTGAGGTATACGAGCAGTACGGCTGGGTATAATAGCGTGGATAATGGTGAGCTTTCATGCATTCTGCGTTTTTTCGAGTTGTTCAGGATGCTTGATTTCGATGTATGAATACAGGTCCTGGATTTCCTAACACCGACTGCGAAGTGCGTTGAGATAGTGACGTATAGAAAGGAGACGTGCAGCTAACTCTATTTCAATCGAACTCTACGTAGTCTGGATTGAACGCGCGCATCCACATGCCTGCGTGCTGGGACGGTGTCGTAAGTCGCTCATTCAAAACTTTCTTTCCAAAAACGCGACCGTTGAGTACACTTCTGGGACGACGTCTTTGAAGAACCTAGATTCACCAGACCATGTCTCGCACACTGCCTTTCTATCTGGGTTGGATAACGGAGCGTGTCCGTCCACGCACCCGGTGCCTCTCATGAAGCTGTTGTACGAGGTAATCCGAGTCGGTCTCCGAGCCGCATTTACCATGCCTTGTATGTAATTTGAATGAGCTGTGTTGACGTAGGCTCGGCGTGGTTTAGGTTACATGGGATGTCCATTCCTTTGCATCTAGATGGAATCCGGCGAAGGAATCTTGGCCTTTTGTGTATTGTGAGTCTTCGAAATATGACTATGGACTTTTATTATCTTCCCTAACGCCATTCGTTCTTCAAAGCCACAGGGTACGTGCACTTCCCGCTTGTCTTTTCGTCAAGCTTTCAAAATTCAAATGGAAGTCTAAATCGTAAATAAATAAATAAAAATCAATTTCAGAGACCCCACAGGATTCTCATGGCACGCGGACTTTCAGAACGGCTGGGACACAGAGTGCGCTTTTTCTTTCCTCTCCTCTCTCTTCACTCATATAACTCGACCTCGACCTCTTACTTCTACACTTCTCCATTGGCAGAGCACTGCAGAACGCCATCGACAAATGCAACAATCCGAACGACCCAACTGGAACAGGGATCACCGAAGCATGCAGCTTCCTCACTGTCCAAAGCAACGCCACACTCGCTGGAGAATGCAAAATCACACCGCAGGTGGAAGAGACGATCGATGGTGTGCTGGATAGGCTGCCTGGGTGAGCTTTCTCCGTGCCATATGAGGAGTGACCGTGTTGCGGTTTTAATTGACGACGACTCAAAATAGATGCAATCCTTTGCAAGATGGTCCTCAGGACGCGATTCTGCAGACTGACGCCAAATGTTCGGATAAGACGAGCGCTGCATATAGAGGTTTGCGGTTTAGAATTTTCGGGGATATTCTCGTTGGGTTGGCACTGCCTCTTGTGTGGGCGATGCTGTTGGCCTTGTAGAGTTCTGAACTTTCCAGATCGAATATGATTCCCTTAGATTGCGCTTATTTAGATAGATATTATTCTAAACTATTGTAGACATGTAAATGAGGATACCAGGGCTGAGACATATAGTCTACATCGTTAAAGCTAAGGCTTCAGCGCTCAGCTTCATCTTCTCTGCCGTATCCATGATCCATTCGTCCTTGACCAGCCACTCTTTCCACCCATGCATCAAAAGATGCTGGAGAATCAAAGGCAGCTTTCTTATCTCCCAGAACCCGTCACTCTTGAATCGCTTGTCGTGAGAAGACAAAAGCTGCTCGTATTGGCGGCGAAGCTTGGTGTCCATAATTCGACGCGGACGGTCGTATTCTTCTGTGTCGTGCTCCGGGTCAGGGTCAGAGACGTCGTCGCCAGGTTGATGATCCTCCTCGCCGGTTGATTTTGCATTCTCGGAGTCAGTTTGATCACTCTCCAAATTTTCTTCTTCTTCTTCTTCCTCCTCTTCATCTTCGTCTCCATCTCCGCAGCTCTGGGAGCTCCGATCGGAAGAATAATCAGGGTTCTCCACTCGTCCTGGTGCATCGATCGCCCTCGACATGTCAACCTCCCCTTCTACATCAAGTGGCAAGAAATAGAACCCGCCAATCTTATACCACTCTTCACCGGCTCCCCACACATGGCAGATCTCTTCGGGGTATCGGCTGCACAGCAGAAATGGTGCAACGTAGACGTCATCCCAGTCGAGGAAGGATTTGACCTTGCGTGACAAGGGATCCATTTTGATGTTGCGGAATGCGTAGTCGGTGGCAACGATGCATGGCTCGTAGACCTCTGGGTGTGATGTTTGAGAGGGTAGTTGACAGTTTTGGATTAGGATGAGTAATGATTGGGCGACTTCTAACATACGGCCTACGGTCAATGGCTCATCCTCAGAGGAGGGAATGACGCTGGACAAATCGGAGCCATGAATGTTGGTTATAGAATCGACTTCGTTTTGCCACAGACTGTTCCAGAAGTCGCGAAGAGATTCTGGGATGGTTCGGGGCCAAGTTAACCTGTCTCGACGCCTTGTGCATGTAGGCCCGAGAAAGATAGGTCCCAGACGGTATGCCGAAGCGTCTTTAAAGAATACATCTGCTTCTGCACAATGTTCCGCGAAGTAAACGCTGCCTATGCCTCGGAAAGGTAATGGCTTAGCAAATATAGTGTGATATGAAGCTAACTCGTCGAGGAGAACCGAACGATCGTCGCCTGGTAGATCATACCACTGCGTCCAGGGCTCGATACCTTCTATCCACTCAATAAGCATGTACGGCGCGCCAACCGCATTATCGTTGGTCGGATGCCACGCGTAGACTTTTGGCACGGGAATATTCTGATAGTATCGCGCCATGGTCATCATAGCCACTGTACATTCTACGCGCCCTGGAGCCCGACCCTCTTGTCGAGGTATACGTGCAACGACTTTGAATCCATTCGGGAATCGCATGATGAATAACACGTTGAAAGAGCCTCCTCTCGAGTATTCGACTTCCGGGACAAGGGTGCACGAGAAAGCGTGCATCGCTGCATATACCAATGCTCTCGAGTCTATCCCGACGCGAACATGAGAGTTATAGAAATCATCGTCATCCTGATATTCCGGCCGAGAGAGCTGTTCCTCTGTTGGTACCTCGGCAGATGCGAGGAATCTGCTCCAATCTAGAGGGAGAACCTGAGGTACGTGGAGAGGTATATGTCGTTTCATTCAATCACAAGAGTCGATGGCGGCCAGTTGTGCGTAGTAGTAGTCTTCAGAGAGCTACAGACCCATTTTGCAACTACTTACTAAAACCCTTTAAATTTCGGCTATGGATAGAAAGGCAAGTTTCCGGCGGAGCCGAGGAGAATGAAATTGGAGTCATACAGAAAATCAAAATTTTTCAAAGAGTCGGTATGGGGTCTGCAGGACGCTGCGAATAGCCTGGGATCGTACCTAATCCGGAGAGACGCGACATCGACGGTGTTTTGACTGCTATGTGGTGATAATTGGTCATAGCACCGTTGCGAGACTTCTACGAGCGATTTAGCCCACGAAATGGGTTCTTTCGACACCTTATACCATGCACCGAAGACCTGGATTGAGTATAAATCCCTATTTAGCCTGACTTTTGGGACTGTGGAAGAGGAACCAAAGATGAACAGACAACAGACGAACATGTCTGAGGGCGGCAAGCGCCGAGCGAACGTGTTTGGTGCGCCGCTGAGAGCCAAACACCCGCTCGAAATTCGTCCAGCCTGCTTGTCCTCAAACCCAACTCAAATGCCTGGCAAACCTCCTCCAGGTTTGCTCTAGAGTTCAGAGATCGTCGAGCGATGAGATTCTCGATACAGATATTTGTTTTCTTTGCGGTAATCAACGCATGTAAGGTTTATTATCATCTTACGAAGTACATTGGAAGGACAAACACAGTCATACAAGCAGGTTAACTGGGCCGGCTATGTCGTTGAAAACCACATTCATGGTCATCAACAGTAGTCATCTAAGAGAATTGTCAGTATATTCTTACCTGACTCGGTAGTACGGATAGTGTTTTCCGAAAACCTGCTTTTTTCTATGTACTGTTCGAAGGCTATGCAGTACTAGTGTGGAATCGGTGATGAATAGGCGATATCACGATGATTGCGCCAAAGTCAACAAATGGCAACAATTGAACTCCATAGTTTTTTTGCATCTTTTGCATTCTTTGCTCGCATCATAGATGTCATATCCTTACACTTTTTAGTCTTGTAGCCGGTCAACTCCGCGAAATGATACAAACAAATCAGTCATTCGGCGTATAAAATGAGCAAGATTCACTTGTATCCAATGAACTTAATTCCCCATATCTGCCCTAGTATCCTCTAAATGTCGATGTCCGCCAAACAAACATATCATTTTCTGTTCTCTTCCTTTTCCGGCATGGGGTGCGTTCCATCTAATGTTCCAATTGAAGCAGCCTCGTTAACCTTTTCGCTTCAGGTCATACCAGGGCTTTCTGTATCCTGGCAGCACGTACTGTGAAAGAGCATGACAATCTTACCTTCACCTTACTACTCTCCCCGAACTATCTTAAAAAGGCTCAAGCCGAGATATCCGCAGAATTTGGAGGCGAAGTTCCTCAAGACACTCTCGATCGGCTGAGGTGGGACAAACTTTAATCAAATATGTTAGTCACTCTGGTGATATATTTACGTATACTACTATTGACAGAGTACTCTCACCATGCAAAACTGGCACTGACGATGCCTTCGTACTCATTCCATTGATGATCCAAACATATCCAGCCGCTTATCAGGCTTTCTCGGACGCCAAACCCGTTACCTGCGCCATGACAGGAAGAGTCTTCGATGCTATTAGTGCTCCTGATATCGTATTCCTTGATGTGGGTGTTCGTGCCTCCATATAATCTCTACGCTTAGATCTCAGACCTTGATTATTTTCTCCCTCTGAATCAGGTTTACGCTAGTCCTCAGATGCTAGCAACGCGCGCCATTACTGGAAACAAAGTCCCTATCATTGCTTCTGTCCCCTTACACGCATCGTGTGTACTTCATCTATATGGACCTGAGACTTTGGGCGGAAATGGGGACCTTGGGGCTAAAATAGATGCAGAAGCTGCTCGACTTGGAGTGACAGCTAAAGAAATCGGAGACACGGCAAGTTCCTTTAACAATTATCGAACTGGCCTCTGACAACTATGTTTCGTTAGATATTCTACCACACAGAAGGGAAAGTAATCCAGGTTCCAGGACTCCCTGATATGTACGACTGGGAACATTTCCCACAAGTGGTGCGATTTGAAGCTACCGTAACTAATAGCAGAATACTAAGAAGATATGGGACTGCAGCTTCCGGATGCTTTTCAAAATGGGGTTTCTGACGTTATTAAACTGGCATACGGGTCAGTATCGATATCTCAGCTACTCCAGAGAGGATCTCACCGTGAAAAAGAGGGTTAATGACATGCGATGCTGTATTCTCTCTTACTGCTTATGACTTTGAACCAGTGTCCGTGGACGCGTTGAAGTCTTGGATTGCCGAGGAGTGGAATAAAGAAGTATATGCCGTTGGACCTCTGCTGGCCTCCAAACCAACCACATATGGCATAGCCTCAGACAGCACGATTATTTCTTCAGAGGTTGAAACGTTCCTCGATAAATCATTGAAGGAATATGGTGAAAAGTCGCTTGTCTTAGTGAGTTCTAATAATAGGCTTATCGCAGGTGTTCCTGATCATCATCTGGCGCTTAGATCTCGTTCGGGTCGTTATTTTGGCCGTCAGTGTTGGAATACCTTGAAGAAGTCATCAAAGCATTGATTGAAATGAACTTCCCTTTTGTAAGCATAAATTTTGTTAACCTCTGCATTATTGCTTATAATTCATGCTTTAGATCGTGTCCTATGCATCGCCCTTCGCAAAGATACCGGATGACATGATTGACAGGATTAATTCGGTTGGTTCTGGATTAATCTCGAAATGGATTCCACAGAAATTTATCCTAAATCACCCTGTACGCTCATGACCTGCTCTTTCGGGGCCTCGGATTGATGTACATGTCACAGGTTACCGGATGGTTCATCACTCATGCTGGACAAAGCGGCGTTCTGGAATCTCTAGACAGCGGCATTCCAATGTATGGCCTATTTATATCAAAACTTATAGATTATTGCTCAAGTTGATGCGTTTTACAGGATATGCTGGCCGTTTGAATTCGACCAACCACTTGCCTCAGCACATCTCTCCGAGCATTTAAACACCGCCTTCGAGCTGATTGAAGTGAGGACCGGTGAATATGGTATGAAGCCTTTGCACAGAAATGGTCGAAAACCAAAAGGCACTCGTGAGGCTGTTGGCGCTGAGATCCGTGTAGTTCTAACTGCGTGTCGCCAAGAAAAGGGAACAGAGCTACGAAAGAACGCTGAGGAGATGAAAGCGAAATTTGGACGGTCTTGGGGGCCTGATGGAGTCAGTCGGAAAGACTTCAACGCCTTCTTGGGCAAGTACGGCATCGATCTTTCTTAGTCGGCATCGAGAATGTCCTGGGGATACAGAAGATCTTGATGAGGCCGATAGAATTAACTATCGGCTGGGACTTCTATGCCTTCTCGGCTAAAAATGGTATTTATCTTTCTAAGTATGGGACTTTGCCTGACTTTTGAGATTGAGAATATTGAGACTGAAGAATGGCCCGTTAGTAGCTAAACTGAAAACCTGATGATCGAATTTGTCTACCTCGGCAAATGACCTAACAAGCCCCCAGGCTTGCTATTATTGGCTCCATGGCCAAATCACGGCTTTTATTTGACAAGTTTCGTATGGGCTCCTTTTTGATCTGTGGTTTGAGCGGACATTTTTTTTCCAAAAGGGGTCAGCAAAAGGCCTCACCTATGGACCTCACTTCTGTTTCATGACCTCGAACTTACCCGGTGACCCGTGGAACTATATTACAATCGACAAACATGTCCATCACCAATGCCAGCAGATGCAAACTTCAAATAAAGGGGCTAATATTTTAATTTTTGTCTCCGACTTTATTCTCTGTTGAAACTCTCAATCTGGAAATACTACGAACAAATGTCTGAGATCGACAGAAATTGCCATGCCAACGAACTGGTACCATCCTCGTGCCCAGAGCACAGAAATTGTTGCGCAACGGTGCATCACGATAGCATGTGGCGCTGCGCCCATCAATGGCCTTCAAACGAAGCTGTTTCGTATACTCGACGCTGTTCTATGCTGCAGCGCGCCGTGCCCACACCACCGAACTTCACGGGGAAATGATAACAACGAAGCTTGCACATATCTTTCATCCAGCAATCCTATAAAACTGTGCATCATCGATTGTCAATTGGCAAGCCCACCTTATTTGCCCACCATATCAAGCCTTCAAATTTCAAACGTCATCTTACTACAAGAGAATGAACCATTTTCTTTTCGCACCATTACCACTCTGGGGTACGCTTTCTTAAGCTACCTCAATTCAAACGAGGAATTTCTAATCACTCATGGCAGGTCATACCAGAGCACCTTGCATTCTGGCAGCACGCATTGTGAAAGAGCATTATAACCTTGTTGTCACCATAATAGTTTCCCCACTATATTTCAAGAATGCTGAAGCTGAAATATCAGCAGAGTTTGACGGCGACGAAGTATCTCAGGCAACTAGCCAACGTGTTAGGTGAAACAGACTATGATCATCGAGTAGTTTGGTGTATAGATATACTCACAAATGGTATTAACAGAATTATTTCCACTTATAAGCCCGACAAGGAAGACATTTTTGTCCACATAATCTCAATGTTTCAATCGTATCCGATTGCCTATAAATCTCTCTTGGAGACCAAACCAGTCACCTGTGCTGTGACAGGGCAGGTCCTAGATGCTGTTATTGCTCCTGATGCTGTATTTATCGATGTGCGTGGTGTTCATATCGCCGTAGAGCTGCCTCTGACTTTTACTGCTTGAATTAGGTCTACGCGAGTCCCCTACTGTCAGCAACACGCTCCATTACGGGGAACAGAATTCCTATCATTGCCTTGTGTCCTGTACACGTATCGTTCATACTTCATCTTCATGGCCCTGAGCATATGAACGGACATGGAGATCTTAACACAAAGATTGAAGCGGAAGCAGCTAGACGTGGGGTTACAGCCAAGGAAATCGGAGACACGGTAATCCTATCTCTGAACAGCGTTATTAGAACGCCAATTCATCACACAAATGCAGATATTCTACCACACAGAGGGAAAGGTAACCAAGGTTCCAGGACTCCCTCCGATGTACGATTGGGAACATTTCCCGCAAACGGTAATGGTTATAGCTATTGAGAAGGCATCAGACCACACTAACACAAGATTGGGTTCAAGTAGCTTCACACCACGCCCACTGTTGCGGATTTTCTAAAATTGGCGTACGCGTGAGTGTCAGATATTCTACTTTATTTTGAGTGGTACTTACTGTAATCAAGAGGGTTAAAGACATGCGACGCAGCTTTCTCTCTTTCTGCTTATGACTTCGAACAAGAGTCCGTGGACGCGATGAAGTCTTGGTTTGCCGAGGAGTGGAATAAAGAGGTATACACCGTCGGGCCTTTAGTGCCTTCCAAGCCCACTACATATAGGATAGCAGCCCCAGAGAAATCCTCTCTCTCGTCGGACATTGAAGCTTTCCTTGACAAATCATTAAAGGAGTACGGAGAAAAGTCCCTTGTCTTGGTAAGGTCCATTAATAAATTTGTCGCAATGTCACTCACTACATACCTGCGGGCGCTTAGATCTCATTTGGCTCTCTATTCTGGCCCGTAATGCCAGAGTACATGGATGAAGTCATCGAAGCTCTGATCGAAAAGAAATTTCCTTTTGTAAGCCACAATTTATTTAGCTTTCGTCTTGTTCCTAACTCTTCATCTTTCAGATTGTGTCCTTCGCATCACACTTTGCCAAAATTTCAGACGAGTTAATAGACAAAATCAATTCGACTGGATCTGGACTAATTTGTAAATGGCTACCACAGAAATTCGTCCTAAACCACCCCGTACCCTCATCATTTTGTTCTTTCGAACTTCGTCACTGATGCATCCTCACAGGCCACCGGGTGGTTCATTACCCATGCCGGACAAAGCGGTGTCTTAGAATCTCTCGATAGCGGGATTCCTATGTACGATCAATTTATATCGAAGTCCTCAAAGCATTACTCACGCTAATCCATTCTCATAGGATTTGTTGGCCATTTCGATTTGACCAGCCACTTGCCTCAGCACATCTCTCCGAGAATTTGAACATCGCCTTTGAGCTGGTCGAAGTGAGGACCGGTGAACATGGTATGAAGCCTTTCCACAGAAACGGACGAAAGCCCAAAGGCACCCGCGAGGCCGTTGGTATCGAAATCCGCGAAGTCCTAGACGCTTGTCGCGGAGAAAAGGGAGCAGAGCTACGAAAGAACGCTGAGGAGATGAAAGCGAAGTTTAAGAAGTCCTGGAAGCCCGATGGAGTCAGTCGGAAGGACTTCAACGCATTCCTGGATAAGTATGGTATTAATCTGTCGTAGCAAATGTCGCCAATGTCGTAACTAGGTAAAGACACGTTTGTCAATGGATTTTTCTTGTAACACAATTAATGCATCTGGAGCTGTCCAGCGGGGAGTTTTTTTTTAAAAAAATTCCCCCCTTCATTGGGTTTGCTAGAGACGTATCTCGGAAAGATATTTTCCCATAAGGTTGTGGAGAAGGAGCTCATGGTACTACAGGTATCGTCGGGAGACCAAAATCTAGGGGTATTTTTGCCTCGAGGAGCGGGAAGTGACCTTTTCAGTCCAAACAGCGCCAGGAGAGGCTCACTGCTGATAAGAGCACAAAAACATGCTAACAGTGAAGCCATCGAAGATAAATCGAACGCCAGATGAAGGAGAAAAAAAGGTCCTGAAAATGTTCGAGAAATCCTGCTTGGTGACCCAACAGCAACAGGAGACGCCATATCGAACCCGTTTTAGGCACATTGCTAGGCACAAGAGCGGTTCAAGCACCCTGTTTGCGATATGTGTAAGTCACTCCAGTTGTCGGACCGCTGCGAAGGCCGTAGTGACTGCTGTCACCAAAAAAAGTACAAAGACTGACGAGCAGATATCCCTACAGTAGCCGCCATTTTCAACCAGTTCATAATCGCTCAATACAGCAGATCACGAAACCCAACACATATCACCACCGAATGATCCAAGAACTGGTCATATTCGACACCGCAACGCGCAAAGGATTACTCACAGAAGGCATTAGTTCAGATGTCTTGGCTAATTTTTCTGGTCGTCCAGAAGCATTGCGTACAGTTAGACGCTGCTCTGTGGAAGAGCAGTAGCAGCACCAACTCGATAGTTGGAGAGTAATGGATGCAAAATGAATTGTGGATGTATACAAATAACAATATCAGTTGCACTTAGCTTCTCCCTATGTAAGCGCCCATTATATGACCAGGCATTTCAGTGCAAGAGACAAAGAGAGGGGAGACAGGGGAGAAAGGACGACAGCGGCATCACCAGGTTTACACCACTGGCAGGAGATTCAACATAATTTCCCACGCAACTCATGCACTGCTATTTATGGTCATTACGGAGGTACACGGCCAATTTCATGGTGTGGCCTGAATTCGGACATCGCGTTATCTTTTAGCGTCAGTAGTCATGCCCAATGACAATAAGACTAAGGAATCATAATGAGTGAGGTTGCGATGGAGGGTAATCTTTGAACTCGAACACATGCAGCACCCTTACTGATCGGATACCAACCGTTCACTGAGATCGAAGAAATCTACAATCCAAGATTAGAAGCCAACAAGAGGTTAAATTGTCCATGGCTGCACTTCCAGAATGGTTAATCTGATAGCATACGCAGATTGAGAAGAGGTGTACAAGGTATATACAAAGAATGTATCAATTTACAAGTCTTTCCTCTGTCATACACTAGATATTACAGAACAGATGAGACTAGTTGAGTCAGTTCTGGGTTCCATGACAGATAATATTTTTAAAACTACTCATGGGTTCAGCTCAAGTTGTGTGCCTTATTAATAATAATACTGCGAGTACTCTCGAAGACTCTCAAGTACTTCAGGTCTCAGTGAGCAATTAGTAATGTGATCAAATTTGCTGCCATATTTGAGCAGGTAACTGACAAATACTTATATTTAAAGAGAAATATACTTATAAATAGTAATAAAGACTCAAAGGTAAAATACCGAACAGAGTGCGAATTATTTTACCCACAATTTAGACCAAAAGCTCGCGACGTGCGCCGGCTGCCATCACCACTGCTCGCCACGTGGGGGCTCATTTGTGATTTTCGCTTGACTTTCTTTACTCCGCTCCAATAGAGTTCAATACTTCTTTCGCACAAACTGACCTCTGATAACATGGGCAAATTCTGTTGCCCCGATGTCGTAAAGTTTGTACTCGTTCGCCCTTGGCTCGCCCGATGGGTGGTAGGTCCAGGCCGTGTGGCAAAATGTTGGACTCGGAATCGTTAACCCCAATCCCGACGATCTTCATAGGCTCCATACCCGGTGCCCGCCCCAGTTTCTAACGGCATTGGAAGGCCTACCAAATCCGGACAACTTGGATTGACTTTTGGTCCCACTTCGCCTCGACTTTGTAGACTTTGGTCCTGTAAGGTATTTACGTATTGCATGATTAAGCATTACCTCGGACGCTCGGCCAGACCAGTTCTAAATGAATAGTGTGGGATTCTCTGACTTCATTCAGGGAGTGTCTGGCGTGCTTGAATAAGAAGATCCAGGTCATATTTGTAACAACTCATTTAAAAGGGCAAGCCACGAATGGCTTTCAGGCTACTCAGACTTGCTACCAGACTACACTCAACAATGCCCGGACTCACCTCCCCTGCGACTGTCACCACAACACTCACATATTTTACTCCTCCCACTGACGGGGAAAGAGCATACCAGAAGATCCTCGGTCCTGTCGATGGCGAGCGTTCCTTGGTGAAGAACTGGGATTCCGAGGAAAGACATAATATCACCATCGAGAACGTACGCGGCAGGGAGGACACGGTTTCTCTAGATAAAACAGGCTTCCAATACTTCCAGCATACTTCAAAACACAAGTCATTCACGAGCGACGAGGGAGATCAAGGCCGAATACTACCCCGAGAGCATCGAGCTTATTAAGAAGTTGACGGGGGCTAGTCGCGTCGTGTTATTCGACCACAGTACGTCCCATTATCTTTATCTCGGTATACTATACGCACCCATCTAAATCTTGTAAATGTATCCAGCTATCCGCCGTCACCGTCCGGGCACTAAATCACTCAACCAGCCCGTCTCCCAAGTACATGTCGACCAAACCAATAAAGCCGCCATCAACCAGGTGCATCGAAACCTTCCCGCCGAAGAGGTCCCCGAGCTCCTCAAAAGCGTTTCCAGATAATCAACCTCTGGCGGCCAATCGGCACCCCAGCACTCGACTGGCCTTTGACCATGTGTGACTACAGGAGTGTCGCCCCCGGTGATGCTGTTCCTGTGGCTCTCATATACCCTGAGCGTGAGGGCGAGACGTTCATGGTCAAATACAATGAGAATCATAAATGGAAGTACCTGCGCGGTATGACTCCGGATGAGGTTGCGTTGATCAAATGGTACGTCCGTTGTGCACCGACGCTGCATCTGATTTGAATGACTGATTGATTTCTCTTCAGTTTCGATTCCCTCCAGGATGGAAGCGTCGCAGTATTCACACCACATACAGGTTTCAAGGACCCCTCGACGCCTGAAGGAACACCTCCGAGAGAGTCGATAGAGCTAAGGTCGATTGTGTTCTATGACTAGGTAGCCAGGGCTCTTTTTCAGCATATGAATATTGTATCTGTAGTATAAAAACTTGCCTATGAATATGTAAACAATTGTATTTTATTCCAACCTAAACTGTGTCAGCGAATTTAGCCTTTACGATTAACGGTTTCTCTCTGGATCAATACACCGATTGTGGCTATGTAATAACCCAGTAATAACCAGTCATTAGAGTTAATTATAACTGTTAACTAGTTGGTAACTCGCCATAATTTTCGGCGCAACTCGCACATCACTGCTTTGCAGGAAAAACCCTAGGAAAACTCAATGAGCTCAGGCTTTCAGGTATGTTATCGCGCATCTACTTTTGCATCATAGGACACATGTACTAGGACCGCAGTAGTGTCGTAGTAATAGGAGATAAATCTGTTGCACGCGAAGTAATGAGGCTTGTAGTCCAGTGGTTTTCTATGGCAGAATTAGAATTCTCCTAAAATATCTCTCAGAATAATGACAATGATCAACCCGTCAGGCGCACGGAGCCGAGGCCCGGCATTCGGAGAGGCATTGCTGTGGGCGCTAATGAAAATCGTTTAGGCCTATATAATAGTGACCGTTGGGATGAATTCAGATTGGCATACTCTACCGAACCGTTGGAATTTTTTGAATGCGATCGCCAGTGCTACTAGGGTTTTCTCTGCTAATGCTATTGAGCGCTGGGAAAGAGTCAAGATTCAGCGTCGACTGCGAATGATGAATGTAGTTATTCAACACATTTTGTGTATATTTTACGACAAATTGACATGTTTTTCTGCCTATCAGGGATGAAAAAGTGCATGCCTCTGAAATGACGGTCGCCGCTCGGATGCAATACATAGGTTCATCGGCTCGCTCAGAATATACCTGAGAATAATGACAGTGATCAAAATCCGTGCTTGTCGTCTGAGTTTGTGATAATCAGCGTTCAAAGCATTGGTATGGGCGTCAGACTAGTAGTCTATGTTATTATTATTATTATAACATTATCTAAATTTCTCTGAGTAATCAGTCGCTGCTCATGTATATAAGTAGTCCGACAATGTACATTTTCGTTACAGGATCGAAAATCCCAATCCATTCTCACGAAGACTATTAACACGAGCAACCAGGAGATGTAGACTTCTATTTTCCGCATCTTATTCATTCTTACCGCCGTGGTTTTTGGTTCTGGTATGTGTATCTTTGCCATTTCCTTCCCGTCTCCTATCTGACAGCAAATGGACTCAAAAGCCACAGCTACAACAACTCTAACCACCCTCTACTACATACAGAATACTGCCACACCAACTCTACCACCCGGTTTCTCTATCGAAACAGCTGGTACAACCATCGTGTCGCCTCTTGGAACAAATCTTTACGAAGTGCAAATCCTCCAGAGTTTGGTGGTCCTCCATGGCACTTCCACCACTTTGACCCTTCTGAGCGTGCCAACAAAAACAGTTTGGATGTCCTTCTTTATTTGTATCCTCATCATACAGAATTCTAATCTATTTTCCAACTTCTTCCTTGTAATAATTCAGTTACTGTCTCAGAGGATGCGTCCAACTTGCATGTCGATGTGCGCCCGACAAATGGAGAGCATGCAGACAACGGGCCTCTGGACTGTACACTTGACAGATCGAAATCAATAGGCCAATGTGTAGGTGTGGTAGAGGGGGTCTCGACAAGATTGGGGTCAGATGGGAAGATAACGATTGGACCAAGCTACACGCAAACGACCACTTTTACTGGAGCTTTGGTTCCGATTGCCACTCTCGTTGTGTCCTCTGCTACGTCTGTTAGAATCGCAGGATTTCATGGGTTACGGTTCTTAGAAATATCTGCGGCTGCCTTCTATATATTTGCTCTACTGTGCAGTATAATTGTCTAGTGAGGTGATGGTACATAGTGTATTTAGAACTTCATTCGCAGGCCCATATATGCATGTCTGTGGCGTAACAACATAATCTACCGTGTATCGCTTGATATTTTTCTAATACTCGCTCAACACTCGCCACAACTCAGCTCTGTAAATTGAACATCTTAAACACAGTTCCCGGGCAATCAACACGGCTAACTTGCATGTACAAAGACTCCTCAGACAAAGTTAGGTCGGTAGAGGTGGTGTGTATGACTAGTGATGTGCAGGCTCGGCTCGGCCTGAAAGCCGCGGTTGGGTGGCTCAGGCTTCAAGAATCGTAAGCCGGAGCTTGAGCCGCCCAAGGCCTAGGCCGACCCTAAATTTACGGCCTGAGCCCCGGATTTCCGTAGAAAAAAGGAATATACTAAAGTTCCAATGAATGAGTGATATACAGTCAAAATAAAGTCAAATTATTGTAAAGACCACAATGAAAGAGAAAAGACACATATGCTCCACCAGTGGACTGTCCCCATGCCCTCTGGGACTGACTCATGTGTTTGAATATACAGGTTCCACTCTGTCAGAAATGGCTTTGTGGGATCAGAACTCTCCTCCTCCTCTTCCTCAGAAAAAGTGTCATCCAAATCATGGCGATTCGAGGCCTTTGATGTCGGAATATGGGAATCAAACGGCACAATTCCCGTGATCCCGTGCGCTGAATACGCAGCCACAAGTATGTAGATTTTTATATAAACTGAATTCTCCGTTATAGAGTAAATTTAGTTAGTATAAATTGTATTTACAGTATATAAGTACAGTATTTACATTATTGTACACTACGCGTTTACCTCCCAATCACACGGTTTTTATCTGATTGATTTGGTCTTTTCAACATTTGACGATGCTTTCTTTGCCTTGGAAGTGGAGCTGGAGATACCAATAAAAACCTATTGTACCTACGGCTCAAAGATGCGGCTTGCGGCTCTCAGAATCCAAGCCTGAGCCGTGGATTGTCTTCTATGACTAAATAGCTGGGACTCTTTTGCAGCATATGAGTATTATATTTGTAGTATAAAAACTTGCCTATGAATATGTAAGCAATTGTATTTTATTCCAACCTAAACTGTGTCAGTGACATTTAGCCTTTATGATTAACGGCTTTCCTCTGGATCAATACACCGACCAACGGTCGTGTGGATATGTAAGAACACTTCGCTATGCCGGTGCCTGGCATGCTTTATGATGAGCTTAGCTCGGCACTCAGTGCTTTCCAAGTTCTCACCGGGTGTCCATCAAAAAGCCAGAGGATCACGTGGGCTTAGACATTTTGGCATTGGCAGTAGAGAGGGAGCAAGCTCCCCAATAACCTAGTAATAACCCGTCATTAGAGTTAATTATAACTTTTAACTAGTTGGTAACTCGCCAACTTTCGGCGAGTTACATAACTTCGGCGTAACTTGTACATCACTGCTTTGCAGGAAGAAACTCCAGAAAAGCCCGAATGAGCTTTGAGGTATGTTATTGCGCATCTACTTTTGCATCATAGGATACATGTACCAGAACCGCAACAGTGTCGTAGTAATAGGAGATAAATCTGTCGTATGCGAAGTAATGAGGCTTGTAGTCCAGTGGTTTTCTATAGCAGAATTAGAATTCTCCGTAAATATCTCTCAGAATAATGACAATGATCAATCCGCCAGGCGCACGGGGCCGAGGTCCTGCATTCGGAGAGGCATTGCTGCGGGCGCTAAGGAATAGCATACTCCACCGAGCTATTGGAATTTTTTGAATGAGATCGCCAGTGCTACTAGGGTTTACTCTGCTAATGCTATTGGGCGCTGGGTAAAGGGTCAAGATCCAGCGTCGACTGCGAATGATTAATATAGTTATTCAACACATTTGTGTATATTTTACGATAAATTGACATGTTTTTTGCCTATCAGAGATGAAAAAGTGCATGCCTCTGAAATGACGGTCGCCGCTCGGATGCAATACATAGGTTCATCGGCTCGCTTAGAATACACCTGAGAATAATGACAGTGATCAAAATCCGTGCTTGTCGTCTGAGTTTGTAATAATCGGCGTTCAAAGCAATGCTATGGGCGTCAGATTAGTAGTCTATTATTAGTTTTTATTATAGCATTGTCTAAATTTCTCCGAGTAATCAGTCGCTGCTCATGTATATAAGTAGTCCGACAATGTACATTTTCGTTACAGGATCGAAAATCCCAATCCATTCTCACGAAGACTCATTAGCACGAGCAACCAGACGATGTGGACTTCCATTTTCCGCATCTTATTCATTCTTACCGCCGTGGTTTTTGGTTCTGGTATGTGTATCTTTGCAATTTCCTTCCCGTCTCCTATCTGACAACAAATGGGCTCAAAAAGCCACGGCAACAGCAATTCCGACCACCCTCTACTATGTACAGAACAATGGCACACCAACTCTACCACCAGGATTATCTGTCGAAACAGCTGGTACAACCATCGTGTCGCCTCTTGGAACAAATCTTTACAAAGTGCAAATCCTCTATAGTTTGGTGGCCCTCCATGGCGCTTCCACCACTTTGACCCTTCTGAGCGTGCCACAAAAGAAGTTTGTATGTCCTTCTTTATTTGTATCCTCATCATACAGAATTCCTAATCTATTTACCGACTTTTTTCCTTGTAATAACTCAGTTACTGTCTCCGAAGATGCGTCCAACTTGCATGTCGATGTGCGCCCAACAAATGGAGAACATGCAGACAACGGGCCTCTGGACTGTACACTTGACAGATCGAAATCAACAGGCCAATGTGTGCGTGTGGTAGAGGGGTTCTCGACAATATTAGAGTCAGATGGGAAGATAACGACTGGACCAAGATACACGCAAACGACCACTTTTACTGGAGCTTTGGTTCCGTTCGCGACTGCTACTGTGTCCTCTGCTACGTCTGTTAGAATCGCAGGGTTTCATGGGTTACGGTTCTTAGAAATATCTGCAACTATCTTCTATATTTTCGCTCTGCTGTGCGGTATGATTGTCTAGCGAGGTGATAGTACATAGTGTATTTAGAACTTCATTCGCCGGCCCATATATGCATGTCTGTGGCGTAACAACATAATCCACCAGGTATCACTTGGTATTTTCCTTAGACTCGCTCATCACCCACCACGACTCAGCGCTGTAAATTTAACGTCCTAAACATGGTACCCAGACAATTAACATAGCTAACTGGCATGTACAAAGACTCCTCAGACAAAGTTAGGTCAGTAGGGGGTGTACCAAATCCACGGAAATTTAACCTGCGCTTCATTCACACCAGCTATACCGGTATTTTAATGGCTATATCTCCAGAGGGTATGATACTGGGTACGTTTTGACCGTTGGGGCCCAGAAAAGCAGAGACCAAGCAGAGATCAAAGATTGTGAATAAATTTGAAGTTTCAGTAGTCCCGGGGCCACCGAAGCGAGACTGTGGGAAATTTCAATCCACGCGTTAACCGATTACAAACGCGCCAAAATCCAATATTAATTACCACTCATCCTCCTCCTTCACGGCCGCCAGGTCAACACACAATATCGTCCAAGCTCTTACCACTGAAGCCGCTCAGTATTTTGGAATTTAATAGCTTAGGATTCAGTTTGCCTCTCAAGAATCTCTGACCGTTACGGCTCAGTAATCGATAAAACTTAGTCAACATGTCCACAGTAGAAGCGTCAACGACGGCGTTGATAACAGAGTATGCACCCTCTCTTACTGTCTAAATATTGCTCGTGGAACGAACAGCTGATGTATGACTTCGCAGAGCAGCACCGGATAACAAGACGAGACGGTATGATCGCCAACTTCGGTGAGTCGCCAGTCAATTGGGAAAAATAGGGTCATTTTACTAATCAACGTTTTCATCGCGTCGCTAAATATCACCGTTATGACCATTATACGCTAATAACAGACTATGGGCGGCATCCGGACAATCTGCACTCGAAAACGCTCGCATCCTTGTCATCTCAGGCGGTGCAACAGCGACGTCTATCCTCAAGAACCTCGTCCTACCAGGAATCGGACACTTCACGATCCTCGATCCACTGACCGTCACACCCGAAGACGCAGGTAATAACTTCTTTTGGACGGACTGAAGAGCGTGGGCAAGAGCCGAGCAGAGGAGGGTGCCAGGTTGCTGCTGGAGATGAACGACGGTGTGGATGGCAAAGCCGAAACGCGCAGTTTGGAGGAGGTGTTGGACGCGCCGGGTGGGAAGGAGTGGCTAGGAGAGTTCACGCTTGTGATTGCCGTTAATCTGGAGAAGGGGGTATCGGAGAGGCTCGCGGGGGTGTTGTGGGAGGAGGAGAGTTTTCCGCCGTTGGTCGTGGTGCGTCCGGCTGGATTCTTGGCGGAATTCTATATCCAGTATCACGAACATACCGGTATGTGGCTCTTGTTTAAGGGCAAGAGATTGACTTTGCTCATCGTATCCGTCAGTAATTGAGAGTCACCCGGAGACTGCACAGTCTCTGCAAATCGATCGACCGTTCCCAGCGTTGTTGGATTATGCGATGTCGCTCGATTTTGAAAATATGGACGTTACTGACCATGGTCACATACCCTACGTCGTCATTCTCGTGGGGGTTCTTGAAGAGTGGAAGAAATCGGTCAGTACTCTTTATTTCCCTCTCTCAGCCTTTCTGATTTTGCACGTTCTGTATGATCTAATATCCACCATGATTATATACTGAACTCAACCTCTTAAAAAATAGCACGGCAACCTTCCTCCTCAAACTCACGCCGAGAAATCACAATTCAAAAGAACATCCTAGCCATGCGCAAAAAAATCAGATGAGGAGAACTTTGAAGAGGCCGAAGCACAGGCATATCGCGCGTGGACAAAGACCGTCGTACCGTCAGAGACCAGGGCATTATTCGATGACGCCAAAGTTGCATCCCCCTCGCCAGTGGAGGCTCCATTCTACAAACTGGTTCGGGCGTTGAAGAAGTTCGTCGGGGGCACGGGACAGGGAGCCTTGCCGTTGACGAGCACGCTCCCGGACATGAAGGCGAGCACGGGTGCGTATATTGAACTGCAGAAGCTGTACAAGACGCGGGCGGAAGAGGAGAAGGAGGAGTTTAAAGCGTGTTTGAGGGAAGTTTGTGGTGGGTCGATAGAGGGGATAGGGGAGGATGTAATAGATGCATTTGTGAAGAATGCGCATGCGCTCAAGTTGTTGAGGGGGGAAGAGGTGGGCCGCGTTGGATGGAGATCACGAGGGGCTAGGTGAGTTACTTTGATTCTTGATTTGCTCCATTCTGTATTATCTTCAACATTTGACTTCTTCCTCTTTACTGACGGATGATCTTATAGTACAAGCCATTCAGACCAGCTCTAAGCAACTCTCCATACATCTCGCACTGAGTGCATTGGCGAATTTCACGGCCAAATCTAAAGGAACAGGAGAAACACTTTCCGTGGAGGCGGTCACGGCGGAAGCCAAGAAGCTGTTGCCTGAGGGTGCCGAGCTGCCCGATGAGTTCGAGGATTGTGTCGGTGAAGTGTACGTGTTTTCGCTTTTCATTTTCTTACCATCCTTCCACTCCTTTTGCTGACTAACCTAACTGGCACAGTGTCCGCTCGCCCACAGCTGAGCTCCCCAACACCGCCGCTCTGCTAGGCGGTCTCGTCGCTCAGGAAGTGATCAAGATGATTACAAAACAGTACGTACCCATCAATGGGTATTGCGTTGTTGATCTTGTGGAGACGTGGACCGGGATTCTTTGAGGAGCGAGATTTTTACGTAGTACGGCGCCAGATGGGCCCCATATTTTCTTTTCTTTTCTTTTTCTTCTGATGTGTGGAAACGGAACAGGAGAGTTAATATTTTGATCTGTATGAGTAGGCAGGGTATTGGAGAATGTATGAAACAGGGAGAGTTGATTAGCTGTTGGAGGCGGAGTCAGAGTCACGGACAGGAGTCGAAGTCATCGACAGGAGAACTTGCACAACTTGTCAACGACTACGGCATATCGCTACGGCACTCGTTCCTCGGCAATGTGCGGTGAACTTGGCAAATTTATGGTGTGGTCTGACGCGGTGCACTGCAACTAAATAGTAATGCGCGCATCTGATAATTCCGTCTATCCACAAGAATGACAAATGCAGGTAGGTTGTTCGCTGCGTAAGGATGCTCTATATGTCTCAAATATCCAGGTTGAGTAGCTAAACTCCGGTATTTATTGGACTACTACGACTTCGTGGAGAACTTGACGGTATTTGACTGATACGCAGTCCTAAAATTTGGGTAGCTACGTATTTTAAATGAGCTCACGACCCGGCGTGAGCTTCAGAAAAGGGTCATGGACACTGGGAGGATCAACAGATTTGTAAAGATTTAAGAGCCTGAAGGATTGATTGGGTTGTAAAAAAGTCTGCAATGAAATGACCAAGAGGGATGGAACTGGAAGTGGCAATAGTATACCGAGGACAGGGAATAAAAGTTTAAGTCCTTGAGGAGATTGAGATTCAGGAAGACGATGCACTGGGGATGTGGCTGAAAGAGGAGGCGCTTGCACTGGGGATGAAAGTGAATGACGAAGCACTCGCACTGGGGAAGACGCTGAATGAAGATGCGCTTGCACTGGGGATGTGGCTGAAAGAGGAGGCGCTTGCACTGGGGATGAAAGTGAATGACAAAGCACTCGCACTGGGGAAGACGCTGAATGAGGATGCGCTTGCACTGGGGATGTGGCTGAAGGAGGAAGCACTGGCGCTGGGGATAAAACTGAACGATGAGGCGCTTGCGCTTGGGAAGTGACTGAACGAGGATGCACTCGCACTAGGGAAGAAGCTGAATGAAGATGCGCTTGCACTAGGGATGTGGCTGAAGGAGGAGGCGCTTGCACTGGGGATGTAGCTGAAAGAGGAAGCACTGGCGCTGGGGATAAAACTGAACGATGAGGCGCTTGCGCTTGGGAAGTGGCTGAATGAGGATGCACTCGCACTCGGGACGAAGCTGAATGACGATGCACTGGCACTCGGGAAGAAGCTGAATGACGATGCACTGGCACTCGGGAAGAAGCTGAATGACGATGCACTGGCACTCGGGAAGAAGCTGAACGAGAGGCGCTTGCACTTGGGACGAAGCTGAATGAGGAGGCGCTTGCACTTGGGACGAAGCTGAATGAGGAGGCGCTTGCACTTGGGACGAAGCTGAATGAGGAGGCGCTTGCACTTGGGACGAAGCTGAATGAGGAGGCGCTTGCACTTGGGACGAAGCTGAATGAGGAGGCGCTTGCACTTGGGACGAAGCTGAATGAGGAGGCGCTTGCACTTGGGATGAAGCTGAATGAGGAGGCGCTTGCACTGGGGATGAAGCTGAATGAGGATGCACTGGCACTCGGGACGAAGCTGAACGAGGAGGCACTTGCACTTGGGACGAAGCTAAATGAGGAGGCGCTGGCACTCGGGACGAAGCTGAAAGAGGATGCACTGGCACTCGGGACGAAGCTGAACGAGGAGGCGCTGGCACTGGGGAAGAAGCTGAAAGAGGAGGCACTGGCACTGGGGAAGAAACTGAAGGACGAAGCGCTTGCACTGGGTATGTGGCTGAAGGACGAAGCACTGACGCTGGGGATGAAACTAAACGAGGAGGCGCTTGCACTTGGTATGTACTCGAAGGACGAAGCACTGGCCGGACTTCCAATAGATGTATGCGGAACGTCGCTGAGCGAGCTAGCAATTGGTTCAGTAGCACTTGAACTGTGGAGTAGCGGCTTCAGCAAACAATGAAGCTATACGAAAATTATTGAGTGTACGCACGATGCTCTGGGTATAATGGCCCCACTAGTGCAGGCTGCCAAAAGGTCGCTATTAAGAGAGACTGAAGTGAGAGTTTCATTGTTGATTCTGGTGTGATTTCAAGTCGGGACCGTTGGCTCTTTGAAGACTTGGTTGGAAATATAGGAGACTGAAGAAAGGTCCACCAAGTGTCTGACCCTTTATACCATGTATTCTTAAGATTAACGGCTTGAAACGCCCTTGCCCTTCGCAAATTCTCTGGTACTCCCCATGCTTATTAATGAAAAATATGGCGACGACTTGGGAATTACGTTGAGTTATGGACATTTTGTGATATCGTAACGATTACTGATGTATCGCCTTTCATTTGGTCGCCTACTTACGGTCTGATGACACCGAAATGCTTAAAAACTCAAGATCAAACAACAACAACACTTATAAGACGCCAAAACACAATATTTGATGCTTTACCCACAATGCGCAGCCAGGTATTTTAATCGAAGGTGGAGAATTGCGGCAGGTTCTCGCTGAATGGAGGTTTGATTTTCGGCGAGTCAAGATCTGTTGGTTACGCTTGACGTCATGCTATTTCTGGAGCAGAATGGATCAATCGGAGCGCTACTCAGTTATAGAGGTGGCCCTGTTTACTATTACTTTCATGGTTCATGGGCTGTACTCCAAGGAAATCAGTGAATGTGTCGAAGGTTCTGATGTAGCCATATTCAAACATATCTAAAGAAATAAGTACTGGAATAAAGTTCAATCTTCATTTACGCACTCATGAAATATGATATTTGATATCCGCAAATACTGAAGTCTCAGAAGACATGTTGCATTTGTTCCAACCAGCTCAGCATTACTTCTAAAGGGTGGGGTCTCCGACGTTGTTCTTCTGATCTAGGCATTATTGCAGTCGTATTTCTCCCTTCGCTTTTATTGTTCATCTCTCACAGAAAGGTTAAAACTGGGTCTTCAACACAGCCGTAGTCTTTGAAACATAAAAGCGTTTCCACCGTATTAGTTGCACACACGGTCGGTCTGGTAGACCTAATAGAAAATTTATGACCCAAAATGTGATCTAAGCCGGGCAGTCCAAATATTTATAATGTGGATCAGGGTACTAACATAGAGGCCCACAGAAGCCTATAGAGTTACTCAACGAGAACAATTACAGTTAAGCACACAATCATGAATTTGGTACTGGTCAGCGTGCTTACTAGCCCTGTGGCGCGTACTTGGTCCATACACTATGATGGGCTAGTGGCATCTTTAGAACCGTAACATAAGGAAGTGTTCATTTATGTTGTAGGAGTATGTGGAGAATTGAGAATCGCGGCCATACATGACCTTGCGAGGACCGAGCTTCTCCATAAATCAGGTTTCCGCTAAAATAGCTTAGAGAAAGGTGTAAAAACCAGCCTGATATACTGTAAAATCGGCAATCCATGCGGTTTAGTGCGTTGTTCCTGTATATCCGATGTGTTTAACTCGTACTTGCGTCTACCATGTCAAGGTATTGAGAGCTTTCCTTTTTTCTCACTTGTTCCATTACCTTCCCAAACTCAAGAGCTGTTTTGGAGGTGGTTCCTATATACATTACATTAGAGAGTCGAATAACCCGGGAAACAATTAATCACGAACGTTTTCACTTTGTATCACTAAAATCTACTACATATATAGTTCCCGAAACCACGAGGAGAAACCTGACTGCGCAGAACTGCGCATTACTAAATAATTTCCATAGATGATCTCCCTCCCGAAGGTCGCCAAGACTTGACCCTTCCGCAGTAAGTTGTCACGAGCATGACGTGTATCAGCCGTGAAGCAGTGTTTTTTCTGGCATAGGTGCATGGCGTGTACCAACCGCGAATACTCTGACATTTATTTCGCATGGTCGCTTTCCGAGTTGCGCTTCGGCGCTTACAATGTTCCGAGAATCAATAAGAGCTGTGAAGGCGGTGTACATGTAGAGCCAATGGTTTTATGTTTATTGTGAGTACGATTTACAGGACACTCAACGTCTCGTGAAATGAATACGGCCTAAGCGACGGATATCAAGATCCCTCCCAAACGATGGGCAATAGTCACGTATCGTACTTAACTCGTTATCACCAAAAGTAAATTGAATTGGTCTCTCCATTTGTTTTCAAGGTTACGAGCTTTTCAGGGAAAAAAATCAACCATTCTTCTACACCCCTGCGATTCCAACACTTAATCTTGCTTGGATTATCTAATGGGTCCTCTCTGGTTAACATATCCATCCTTCCTTTTTGGCCATGAATTTCCTATTGCGTCTAAGGCACCTGAGGTCCGTAGAACTAGTTTCTTGCACGCATGTAATTCTTTTCTAAAGGGGCCGTCAAAAAATTCATGCTTCAAAGCCGTACGGTAAATGTAATAACACACGTTTTAACTTTTTCCCCTCTCATGCGAGAGGAACAATCGGACACTGACAGGGGCGATTCGCGAACAATCTCCCAACAATCCCCCCACAAAAGCTCCACATCTAAATCATTCGTATGTCGCCCATCATGTCACTATAGTACCTATCTTGTTAAATTTGAAGGCGGTGAATGTCGTTAGCTTTAAATGTAACGCGATTGCCGTAGCCTTAACGTGATAGATGGCGAGTATCCGTTTTGCTCCCCTCTCTTCTGATTACATATCAAGCTATCCCAGGGCCAAGCTCCAATTTGCGGTATGTCGGGATTCACTGATGCCTAATTTTTTTACTCTATTATCAGAGCTTTGATAAAAATTGCGGCGTAATACATGATTTTCTCTGGGGGCTTAAGTCTGATTTTTCGGCAAATCAAGATCTGTTGATTATGCTGGTATGTCATCTGTTAGCTTGAGCACATTGGATCACTAATAATCAGGTATGGAGATGTGACCTTCAGGTTATGTCTCATGGAAATTTTATTGACTTCTTTGCTAATCATATCAATGGGCGGTACTCGGAGGGAATTAGTGGGCATGTGGGAGGCCTGGATATTGCCAATGGCCAAGTCGAAGCATATTTAAAGAAACAAGTGTCGGAGTAAGGTATAGTTATAGCCAAACATGGTCAAGTTTCATTTAGGAACCTATACTATGGCGTGATATCAGATGCACAATTTAAACTCAGGTTTCTGGGGCCATCTGATATTGTTTCCAACCAACTCACTCAACAATATTCTTAAAGGCGTTACTCGTAATTATTGCTTTTGCGTGAGATTCCTTCGGTTTAATTGTTCTACATTCACAGCAGAATCGAAGCCGAGTCCCAACGCAGCACCGTAGACATTGAAGCACAGAAGAGCGCCTCTATCGTCTGAGTTGCACACACACCGCCGATCCACTAGACCCAATAGGAAATTTCTTATCAAAAAGTATTTTAAGCTAGGATGCCAAGAGTTACCGTTCACAGCACGTATACATGAATTTGGCACTGAACAGCCTGTTTAGTAACTCCTGTGGTGTTTGATCCGTATCCTATGATGGGACTGGTGGCCTTTTAAGACCGTAAGATAGAAGAACGTTCCTTTGTCTTGTGGTGTATGTGGAGCGTTGAAAATCGCGGCCAGACATGACCATCCGGGCTCTTCCACGAATCATGAACAAAGAAAGACAATGCATACCATACTTGGTCCAACAAGAGAGTTTTATGAGATGGTCCTCATATACATTAGGGACTGACTGCATTCATCCAGACCGTTTTAACATCGTACCAAAATCCATTACTCACATGCGCATCCATCCAGCTCCCGAATCCAGATAGCCGCATAGGAGATTGACTGCGCATTACCAAATAATGTTCACCGGGGTGTGGATATCCCTTCGACGGTCGCTTCCGACTGTCAACTCCGTCGGCAGTAACTTGCTACGAGTGTCGGATATATCAATCACGTAGGTGGTGTCTTGGCTTTTCTGACAGTGACATATACGCCATTGCGTGTATCGACCGCGAATATATGCTTGAGTATCTTCTGACGTTTATTTCGGATGGCCCTTTTACGGGTGGCGTGTGATTGCCAGTATGTGAGCATAGGCAGTATAATCATGATTAATGGAGTAATAAGGCCTACAATTTGATGAAGGACATGTTTCAAAATAATTTAATGTACAGATATAATCCGTGTCAACATCCTTCCGGAAGAGTTGATGATAGAGTCGGCGAGAATTTGGACGTCAGTTAACCTCGACACACCGTGTAATAAGAACTTAACGCGATTGATAGCATGATTATATATGTACATAATCAGAAGGAAGACCAGCGAAACTGAGAGTCCTGGGCTAATTGGTACAACTCAGATGAGATCTGATCAATTCAGAGAAAATCGGCGACACGAGGCATGAAGATATGTTCCCCTCTCTTTCTCCCTGCCATGCCCCACTACCCACGACTATACAGAACTCCCTGTCATTATCTCTCTATACCCCTCTCCATCGGCAAAGCCCACCCATAGCTCGCTCAGTTTTGGACCTCAACAAACAAGTTAAGATATCATTTGAAGTGTATCACGCTACAGTCACTCTCGGTTATAACTTATACTCCCCGCTGCGGACTCGCGGTGCACTTGTCAAGCACTCGTTTCTCAGAGTTTTGGCCGGAATTTGACAAGTCTCAACTGTCTAAGGGAAAGAGTCAGATATACTACCAGTGTTTGGATACGCTTACTACCACTCTAGTACTAGTAGTAGAGGTGAAAAGAAAGCAAAGATTGCAGTAACAATCCTATTAGGTCGGGGAGCCTTATTTGCAGCAAAGCGACTACTTAATCGTCTCCTGGATGTGGCGACGGGTGCCTGTGGCCGTGAGCAACTGCTGCATTAGCGATCAAGTTGCGAGTCGGAAGTGGTACCCAGTGGCGTAGTGTAAAATGCCTCCGTTCTCCAGTATCGGAGTAGATATACCTCACTCTGTTCAATATTCATGCACAAAAAGTCGTGTGAATGCTACTCAGAGTGTTTGACATGTTATACTCTTTTCTCTGTCGCCGCTGGTGGCCCGTGTTGCTGAGCTAGTTACCACATAACTTGAAATCATCGAATGACTTCCCTTTCGTGGGAATCATTATGCATGGTGTTAATTAAGGAGTTCCCCTGCTCTCTAATTTTAATGGGGGCATATATTTTTGGTCGTCATCCTTTACCATCTTTTGACCGTGGATTACTACACCATTGCCCGATGTGCCCCTGACTATTACCCATAATTGGGAATTGTCGACTTGACCACCCAATGACCACCCGTGGGAAGATAATTACTGATCAATTCCGTCGTCACCGCCGCAACTTAAACTCAAAACGTTGCACGTTGCGCCGCTCACTAACGGTCATTTATCTCTCTAGATCGTAACGTTAACTTCTATCTCTGACACTCTAAATCTTCTGTTGGAGACTTAGAATCTGCTTTTGTTTTACTCTCAACTCTACGTCTACGTCTATTTCCACGTCTACACCTTTTCACCAGCCGTTGCATCGCTACCACATCGACAACCCACTAGTATCGAGTTACCCAATACCCATTACTCACTTACCGCCATTCACTATATCATACGCTACTGACATTCCTCGCTCACAAATCATATCCCTCTGCACTCCATACTACTTGGTACTCAGCAACTTCCATTAACACAAACCATCAACGATGCGCGCACTTCCAACCTTCCTTCTCCCCTCCCCTCTACCTCCTCTTCCTCAGGTTCCGGCCTATCATCACTCCACACCCTACCCACAGCCCTCCTAATGCTCCTCACATCCGCCTCCCTCGCCCTCGCCCAATCACGCACCACGCTCCCCCTGAACGGCGTCATATCCCTCAACACCAACAGACTCCCCAAAACATCACCATCCGGCTCGTTCGCGATCCCACAGCAGTCCGCCGACGGGCCTCCGCTGGGCCTCAGCATCGCCCTCTGCAATAGTACTGGGGAGAAGGTGCACCGCGGTTCTTCGTGACGAATGCAAGCAACTGGGACACGCAGGACGATCCGGGGCCCACCAGCCCGGGACTGCAGGGCGCCGGGAAGGACAGGGATACGTGGGAGATTGTGTTAAAGGACGGGATGGGCAGCTGGACGGGGCTCTTCCCGGATGGTGGTGTCTTGGGTGTGGACCTGGGCGCGGCGGGGACGGGAGCGGGTGTCGATTTTGATGTGGGTGTTTCTGAGAATGGTGCGTGCACCCCGCATTTGGGATCCAAGCTCACCCATCGCTGACGTTTTTACTCTACGCTACGCTACTCCACTCTATCTGAAACAACAGAACCAATACACCAGACACTCTCCGCGCTCCCGCTGTTCGGCGACACGACGGCGAACCAGGCGCTGCTCTTCTCCGCGCCGTTCCTCGCGCTGCCGGACGCGCTGACGCAGCGGCCGACGTACCCGAACTACACGCTGCCCGCCGCGAACATGTCGCAGCCCGCGCTGCCCTCTGGCGCGGCCGTCCCAAATGTGACGCTCGTGCTCTCGGAGACCCCCGACGGCGGGAGCGGGAGTGGTAGCTTACTGCGCACAGGGTGTGCGTTGGACCGCGCGGCGATTGGGGCGGGGCAGAGGGTCGGCACGATTGCGAGCGAGACGGTGTGGGCGCGGGATGATGGCCTGGGGTGGCGGATGCAGTGGGTCGTCGAGGGCCTCACGCCGTCCACGAACTACACGGCATATGTCGTTACTGACAGCACGAAAGTGAGCGGGCCGATTTATTTCGCTACGAAATCTGGTGCGTCCGTCTTTTCTTTTTTGCTCTTCCCGTTCTCTATTCAAAATGTTAACCTTATTCATATCTTTCATATTTATTTTTATTTTTATTTTGAACAGCCGCGTTTACATGCCCGCTCGTGCACTCCCTACCATACTGTCCCTCCGTATCCTACGCCGTGCCCCTCCCGCGCCCCCAGGGTCTGCTGCGTCTTCAGACACCTACACCGACGCGTCCGGCGCGCTCCCCGGCGCGCTCACCACGCCCCTCCTCTCGTACCTCGCGAACTTCACGACGGTGCTCACGACGCACGCGTGCGGGCGCGACTGGTACTCCCCCGTCGTCGGGTGCGACGACTGCCAGAAGGCGTACCGCGCGTGGCTGTGCGCGGTGTCGTTCGTCAGGTGCTCGGAGCCTTCCTCCTCCGCTGCATCCGCCCAGGCCCAAGCGCAGGCCCAAGCACGAGCACAGGCGCAGCTCCCAATCTCCGCCCTCCTCCCCAGCCCACCTCCTCCCCGCCGCGGAACCCTTCCTGCCCTCCCCGTCGACGGAGTACACCGCGCTCCTGCCGTGCATCGAGCAGTGCTACGCCGTGGACCGCGCGTGCCCGCCGTTCCTCGGGTTCAAGTGCCCGAGTGTGGGGGCGAGCGATGCGGTGGGGGCGCGGGCGAGCTATGGGGTCGGCTTTTGGACGGGGAGGATGGGGGGAAGGGGGAAGGAGGACGGGCGCGGCGGGCGATCGGTGGGGAATGTGTGGTGTAATTTCGTGTAGGGAGGGGGTGTAACGTACTTGTGAGTGTGTCCTCTGGATCAATCATGCTTGTATATACTGTAGTCGCGCATATATTGATTAGGTTTTGATTCTCTAGAATTCTTTTGTGTTTATGTATTTATATAACGAATGTCATGGACGGTGGACTATGTCCTTCTGAGTGGCTGAAATCGCAGTGGATAGCACGATGCAATGACATTGTCCGATGTCAAAGAAGAGACATATGCCATCAATTCAAACACTAGCTGACGCTTTTGTGTAGTTGCATGATTGGCTATATTGTGGATTAGGTGTTGCAGCCTGTATGGCCATCATCTAAATCTAAACAGTAACTATATTAGTAAAGGTCTATGCCATACTGATCCAAGAACGCATCAAAGTCCCTCCTCGCCACACCACCATCCACCCCCACGCCCTCCCAAATCGTTCTTTCATCTCCTCCGCATTCCGCCGGAGCTCCGCCCCCTTGCACCGCGGCACGCGTCGAGGACCGCGCGGATCTCGACGCCGACGGCGGCGCGCGTGCCTTGTGGTGCGCGGTCGTTCAGGCGGATCACGGGCTGCATGCCGTGCGCGCCCGTGCGGACCTCGATCAGTTCGAAGGCGATGTGGAGGTTTGTGGAGAGGTGGACTGCGGCGAGGGGCTGGTCGAATTCGAACGGCCAGCATATCCTATATATATGATGAAATGAAAGTGAATCAGCCGGAAGGCAGAAGGCAGAAGGCGTTGGCTAATAATTTGGGGGGGTTCATCGGAGGATGTGGGATGTGAAGTGAACATACATTGGAATACCACTGTCCAGCGACTCCAGTACACCGCTCTGGCCGTTATGAGTGATGAACCATCCCGTGGCCTTTGAAATGCATCATTCAGATCATATTCGGTCTAAAGCTCGGATTAAGACGATGATGAGCGTACGCGTACGTACGGGGTGATTGAGGATAAATTACTGGGGAATCCACTTCGAGATCAGTCCACACCCAGACGAGGCGATCCTGTCCATCAGGTCGTCTGTGATCTTCGCGAAGTGTGATGCGTAGGATACGATCTGGAGGGATTCAGAGTGATTAATCGTCAATAAATCTGTAAGTTGTGACGACAAATCATGGATTTTAGCTTACGAATGGAATTTTTTCTCGATGAGAGCTTCGATGACTTCCTCGACGTAGTCTTGCACTGTGAGCCAGAACAGGGAGCCGAACGAAATCTACAGACACATACACACATAAGCGCCCGCCCGTCCAAAGATAGTCGGCAAACCACCGCGGTGGTCCGGCCAAAGTAATAATAGAACATTAGGATGTTATTAATACTCACCAAAACGAGTGACTTCTCTCCGTATTCCTTCAACGATTTCTCGAGGAACGCTTGGATCTCTGACGAACAAGGTTCACCGTTGCTTTTCCATTGCTGCTGGTTCCATTGCCGTTGGCGATGGCTTTGATGTCTGGGGCGACGCTGGACGTGGTAGGTTTGGACGCCAGCAGCGGCCCGACGGTGTACACTCCCTTCTTCCACTCCTCGGCGAACCAGGCCTTGAGCGCGTCTATGGACTCTGGTTCGAAATCATATGCGGAGAGCGAGAAGGCGACGTCGCATTCTTTCAAGCCGCTATGGATGAGAAAGGTTAGCCGGGCCAAATATGTAGGTACTCGAGGAGTAGAAAGCTCGGATCCTAAGCTAGTGATATGACAACGCACTTGTACGCCAGTTTTAAGAAATCAGACACGACAATTTTGCCTGTCGTAACAAGCTAAATGGGATTTAATTGCGTGTGAGTACGAGTTTGGAGCGTTGTTTGACGCATTTTCCACGTGGGCAGTGAGGATAGCGATAGGCTTAGTGAGATCTCACCAATTGTGGGAAGTGTTCCCAGTCGTACATGGGGGGAGCCCCGGAACCTTATTAATCTTCCCCTCCGTATGATAAAAAACCTGTATGTTTCATACCACGTCAATCCACATTCTTCCAGATGGCCTGTCTTGTCTTGTGCGATAGAAATGAAAGAAATGATAGGAATACGAAACTCACCATGTCTCCAATTTCTTCGACCGTAACTCCGAGCCGCGCAGCTTCTGCTTCGATCTTGGCACCCAGATCTCCTTGGCCGCCCATATGCTCTGGACCATAGCGATGGAGCACGAACGATGCATGCACCGGTATGAAGCCGATGATAGGGATACTGTGTCCTGTGATGGCACGTGTCGCCAGCATCAGCGGGCTCGCGTAAACCTATTGAGTTCAAGCACGGTAAGGATGGTACGGAGAAAGCATCACTCGGAATGCGACGTACATCAAGGAATATGGCGTTGGGAGCGGCCACGCCATCGAAGACGCGTCCCGTCGTGGCACAGGTAACGGGGTTGCCCTCCAAGAGCGCTTTGTAGGCGATCGGATACGCTTGAAACGTCGATGTAACATGGACAAAGAAATCTTCCGAGTCGGATCCCTGATAAAGGGAAAGAAGTCTGGTTATAGCAATGTCAGTGTTGTTCAGTATGATAAGTATCCACCCTCAAAAGATTACTCCACTAACCTGACACGTTGACGCGCTGCCTCGTGGCCATCTAGTTCTGCTGATATCTCAGCGTCAGCGTTCTTGAAGTATATTGGGGGAAGTAGAAGGGTGACGATGATATTTTTATGTTCTTTCGCGATACGTGCTGCCAGAATACAGGGCGCTCTCGTATGGCCTACATAACAGGAAAATTGATTGATTTTTTTAACGACTTGGGGGGGCAAAATTGGGAATGGGAATCTAAACGTACCCCAGAGTGGCAAATATGCGAAGATAAAATGATATATTTTCTTGTTGTTCAACGAAGTCATCACGTCGAAGGTTCGGGTGTGGTGTGTAAATTTTGCGGAGGGCTTTGGTACTTGTGTGAAGTTGCGTCGACTAGAAGAAATGAATCATTGCGCGTTCTTATAAGATCTCGGAATAAAGAACTGCGTCTAGATTGTATCATTTCCCCGCGATGGCCGGTTTGGAACCATGAAATAGAACGCGCACGCAATGGTATAGCGCCGTGGTGTCTGTATACTGTATAGATGTTGCGATTCGGCTTGTGCTAAGACCGTTTACGGGCACGGTAAATATGCGAAACAGCTTCTGGGCATGGCGCTACAAGTTTGCTGACATGTTGGGATTCTACTTGTTTTTCGAAGGAAATAGCATGGGCCCCCAGGGAGATCTGGATTATGCCAAGGCAATGTCGACGCGCCATAGTAATAGATTAAGGTGCCGGTGAGGTCTGTATACACACTACAAGGTGCAGCAGTGGAAATAGTCGTTGGTTGTAAGTTAGCTGCTTAACTGGCAACTATTCAACACGAGGACAAAGATTGGTCAACAATTATGCTCCACGGGCGAATCCCCAATTTGTAAATTAGTCAGGGATACGCCGCAAGTGTATAAGATGAGCTCGGTCAAAAGAAAACCACGTTTAATGATAATGCCCGCACCTTCGTTTCTTTGGCTTACAGAGATTTTCTGGTCACAGCCTCAGTACTGAGTGAGCGTCATGTTCTCGTAGCCCTGTCACTGAGTTTGTACTGGGTCCTATAGCCCTAGTGAGCGCCTCCCGTAGCGTGTCCTCGTCTGAGAATATAGAAAACCACAGATCAGAAAGCGCGACTGATACAAAGTAGAGGTTTAAAGCAACATTATTCGTTTGAAAGATGCTGATATGTCTATTGTATTGCATCACTCGCATCTTGTAAACAATAGTTTAGCTAATTTGGATGGAGATGGGCCTAATGCGCGTTGCGCTCACTGAGGGCATCACATGACTTGTCCGTGTCGTAATTCCCATCGTAAAACCGTCGGCATTTGCCCCGTCAATTCCAATTCCGAAACTTATTGCCCTGAGCGGTAAAGTTAGCATTTTTGGAAAACCCTTAGGTAAAAGTTTGGTAAAAAAATAGAGTCAACAACCTAACGTTCCCCGTTTGCCCTTGCACTCATCTCTGCACTCTTTTGCATTCTTCTTGCTCTCGACCAAGTCTACCACCTGTATGCAAGAAGCCCCTTTGGTCGACATTGTCTTTGTACTCGCCTTGCTGCATTTGCTCAAGTTAGTAAACCGCCCTTGCTCCCCTTGTTTTAACCATGACTGACATAATCCTCTATCTCGTCACTAGCTATCGCCTTGTCCAAAGTCAAGGTCTTCATTAACGATGAAGGCAAGCCAGAAAACATTCCGGACTATGAGACAATCATCACAGTCTCCCAACCTGCGTCGCCTCCAAGCTACCGCCACCAACATCAGTGGTGTGCGATTTGCTCTCGACAAGAGGTCTGATCTTGTTGTCAGCAATATCTGGGTCAAGCTTGGGCGTATCATAATCATGGACGAGGTCAATACGCAACGCTTTGTTGCACAATACCTTCAAGCCAATAACATCACCGCCGTGCGTGCCCCTCGCGTTTACTTCGCCTTCACGTGGGGCATCTTCGGTTACATTATGACCGAGTACATTGACGGGCAGACATGCGACAACTCCGATATTTCCCTCGTCGCTGCTGCCGTGCAGGCCCTGATCAACATCCCGAGCCCCGGTTCGACGTCTGGCACCTCTGAATGCGGATTCTCTTCGAAACTGGGAGAACGATGCGTGTTAGCTTCACTGATGAGCTTGCAAATCACGGCCTGCTCCTCTGCGTATCTGACCTGATACCTTTCAACTTCAAGAGGGATAGAGAGAATGGGATCGTGGCCGTGGATTTTGGCGGCTATTCCTTCCTGCCTACCTTCTTTGCCTTTGCACTGAAACACGGAGGCTGTTCAAATTTCGTACACCACATGGCCAGCATACTCGATTATCCACCATCACCATCTACACATGTTACGGTACTGGTGAGCGCCTCATGCACGTTGGCCCCATATTCTAGCAATGATATCGGTGAGCAGATCTCCTTGCTCTCTTTTCTTTTCTTTTCCATGCCTCTTGGTCCCTTACAAGAACTCTGAGCTCACTATACTGAACAGGCGTTCCGGAGAGACTGCAGTCCAGGCTTCAATCAGTAAACGCCGTGCACAAGCGGTCCATCACTTAACGGGACTGTGTTCTCCTTTCTCGTCCTTTATACGCACACTGTTGCCACTTTTTGATTCTCCCGGGGACGTTACTTTGCATAGTTTCGCCGCCTTAAGTGTATAAGATGAGCTCGGTCAAAAAAAAACCACGTTTGACGATAATGCCTGCAAGATAGTGGTTTATCTTCTTTTCTTGGAATTCCAGATATCTCTTGGTCACAGCCTCAATGTGCGCTATGTTCTCGTAGCCCTGTCACTGAGTTTTCATTGGATCCTATAGAGCTAGCAAGCGCATCCTGTGGCGTGTCTTTGTCTAAGAAGATAGACATGATGAAGTCTGTTAGCGTGCACTCCTAGATTCTGTGGTACCTGCAAGTCGATCATCATTTGCTTAGGGTCGTAAGACCTCACAAGACCGTCGCAACATGGCGAGTAAACTTAACCCTTCCACATCTGTGGTTGTGACTCTATGGCTAAAATTAGTGTGTGGGATGGAATCTGGGGGTACAGAGGGCCACAAGTAAGTAAGCACGACTGATACATGGCATATGTGAAAAAGAAACTGTATTCATTCGAAAGCTCTGCACGGCTGCAGGTACTGATTCAGAGATTGGTATGCTAATATTCCTGCCGTATCGCATCACTCGCGTGAAGAATAGTTTAGCTGCCATTCAGGCTGTCTATTGGGAGATTTGTTGAGGTATAAATACGACTCTTCAAGTCTTGTCAAGAACCAAGAGAAGGCAGGAAATCATATGTATATCTACTCCCTTTAACCCGCGATCCTTGATGCCCGAGAATATGGAAGGGGGTTCTTCATGGGAGTGCCATACCTTCAGGTCGTCTGTATCATTAACTGACTCAGGGGACTGTCAAATGTATCCACATGCTTGGCCCTGTTCATATCCATACGAAACTTGAGTCCGAACACAACTCCTTCAGAAGCCAAAGCTACGCACATTAGCTATCATACTTCTGCCAGTATGAGATCTATATATACCCTTAATACCAGGTCCACGATCTCAAAGCACAGATAAATATAACTGTCGATGTGAATGTAGTCGTATCGTGTTCCCAGTAGAATGGATTGACTTCTAAACATAAGTCATTGCCGATTGGATCCCACAGAAAGCGCTGATCATCACCGCCACGGCTTTGGATCGATTAAGTAGTGGCCACGCTGTCAGACTTATACAGAACCAAATTTGCATCCACACCGACTTGGTCGGCATTTAGTAACTACAAGCCCTTAATAGGAGCGGACAATGGATTTGTGCCGCAGGCTCTGGAAATAAAATTGGCTGCTATAGGGGTTTTAATGGCTACCCGATGATTTATACTGTATATAAGTCACTCTGCGGCTCTGCGAGGTTACTAAAGTGAGAAGTGAGAGATCAATTCAAGTGGTGCACCCGAACACGGGTGCCTAACATCAATTGGACTCGATAAAACCATAAGTTACAATCTGTCTGCCTGTCTGTACTCGTGCATAAATGAAATAAACATATCCTGCCAGAGACCAGCAATGACTGATGAAAATGCAACATTATCAGACCAAAAAACCTTTGTTGTTCCCAAATGATCATGATCCTCATTCCGTACATCACTTCCTCTATCCGAATCCGGAAAGACGAGTTCCTCTCGAGTGACTTTGATACCTTCGTTCCCCTTCCCCAGCTCATATGCCTCTTCGAGGCCCGCGTGAGACACGACCCCATTACGATAGCGTACGACCGTCGTTGAGGTGCTTGTCCCAGTGTTTCCTGAAGGCGATGCAACAATCATAGCGTCACCCAATTCATCAATACGCATTCGACCGTTGAGCACGGCCATCATTGAGTTCGAATAAACTTTTCCTAGTGTCAGCGAGGATGCTAGGAAGTATGAGGGCTTTGATGGGAGGACTGAAAGTACAAGGTTAACGATGGCGACCATGGCTAGCATGGGTTGGTTACACTGCTGGCGCCGACCAGTGTAAGTAAAACTTACAGCAAATTAAATACAGAACTTATGTAAGAGTTGCTGTAAGTATAACATACAACACTTCTGTTTGAAAATAATACAGATAATAAACAGATATTCTGTTTGGTGGCTGTAAGTTAAACAAACAGTATTTCTGTTTCTAAGCTGTAAGTCAATAATACACCTGAACAAAGAGAATTTCTATTCTTTGTCTGTTTGTTAAATATACAGAATAGCTGTATGTAATTGCTGTATGTAAAACATACAGATATTGTGTATGTAATTGCTGTATGTTATACAAACACAAGTTTTGTAAGAAAACTTACAGTCAAAGTACAGAATTTCTGTTTGTTTTACTTACGGAATTTATGTATATAATTGCTGTATGTAAAACTTACACTGAAATATACCTGAGCAAGTCAAATACTGTATATTTCAGTGTAAGTTTTACATACAGCAATTATATACATAAATTCCGTAAGTAAAACAAACAGAAATTCTGTACACTGTAAGTTTTCTTTACAGAACTTGTGTTTGTATAACATACAGCAATTACATACACAATATCTGTATGTTTTACATGCAATTACATACAGCTATTCTGTATATTTAACAAACAGACAAAGAATAGAAATTCTCTTTGTTCAGGTGTATTATTGACTTACAGCTTAGAAACAGAAATACTGTTTGTTTAACTTACAGCCACCAAACAGAATATCTGTTTATTATCTGTATTATTTTCAAACAGAAGTGCTGTATGTTATACTTACAGCAACTCTTACATAAGTTCTGTATTTAATTTGCTGTAAGTTTACTTACACTGGTCGGCGCCAGCAGTGTTAGGTGTTTGTGTTATAGACGATGGCAACGAAGAAGGGGGGACAAACCAGTAATAGTTCCCGTTTCTATGACCAATGCTGTTATTCGCTTCAAAATAATCTTTGTTGTTGTCATTGCCTCGGGTCCACGTCGAGACAGCTGTGGAAGAGACAAAAGGTGCTGGGTTAGAAAAGAAATTTGTAGGGAATAATTGAAACTTGCATAATATGTCATGGAAAATGCTATTATCACATCACAAAGAGCACTTGTTCCATTCCATATCTGTTAAACGAGAGCATCTGAGCAATAAATGAAGGATGTGCGAAGGAGATGAACGATGAACTCACACCAGCAGAGATAGAATAGTTGTGACCAAGGAGTAGAGTGATCAACCCGGAATGCTTCTGTACAACAGCTGTAGAAATTGCCCCTCCCAGTTGGACAACTGCAAGCTGTAATATTTCAGAGAAATCCTTGTAGAGCAATAACTTGTCTTACTCACAGACGCTGTGACGCCTGCTACCAAATAAGATCTAGAAAGAACGCTGATCCTATAGGCGTAGAATGACTGCGCAATGAACGCCACTGTTCAACGAGGGTGTAATAGTGGTCAGTAAATTATCAAATAGGCGCACAGGTATCATACTAACCTACTCCCGTTAGAAGAGGCGCTGAGAACCAGGTGAACCTAATTTGTTCGAAATCTGCAAAATCTCCGTAGCCCGATGCAAAAATGTAAAAGGCGGATTGGGTAAAGAAGACGGTCTGTGCCAACTCGATAGCAAATACAGAGTAAACCAGGATTTTATTTTGCCTAGGGTCCCTCTGAAAAGCCAAATGATAAATATCTAACGAATCGTTTACACAGGGGTTAGTAAAAGACAATATTCCATGAAATACGACTTACAAACTTGCACACAGAGGGCACCAAACAACCCCCAGTGGAACATAAATCCCAAGAGCTAGATTTATCAGCTTTAGAGCAATACCTCCGTACAAGGGTGCCCTTACCCGAGGTCCTGTCCTGTGACGCCATAGAACTCGTTAAAAGGGGTTCAACGTTGTATAGTCTGAATCTGACCGATGTTTACCTTGCGGCTACATCAGGAGGTATTTCAGGGAAGGTAGAATTTGCAATTGTGGCCATTTCACCTGGGGATGATTTCCGTTTGGCCTCCTTTTTCTACTTAAGCTAATGCCAAGGTTGATAGAAACCGATTACGGGCGCTTTCCTGATGCGTTGTCCATAGGGGGTTATAATCTATTTTTAAATTTAGCCAATTTTGGGCCGTCAGCCCACGGAGCCGCATTTAAGCACTGTGGGAATGGTGCGTTCTGTATGCAGCCCCTTTTCTGATATCCACCCTGATAACATCAAGAGAAGTGTTGACATCAAAGAAAAATTCATTATATTAATGGATTTACCTGTATTCCGCGGACGACATGATCTGGTAACTCACCACAGAAGTTGGATCCTTATTCACTTGAATACTATTCGGTCACGCTGGGGATCTGTCCATCTACATTGTAGCATGCACAGACATAAGTTTACATTCCTGATAGCACAATCACAATTATAAAATTTCACTAAAAATGGGGTTTCAAGGGATCCCTTCTACCTCCGCCAGGACAGCATTGCTATATCCCAAAGTTGTTTTGAATTGATTGGATTAACTGTGGTCATTTAATGGTCGGTGTGAGGGTACGTAGATCCCTCCCTGAAGTGCCTTTGGACTATGATGCCTACTCGATCAGTAGCCCCACTCATCAGCTGTCTGGGTCACCCGAAGAGCAAGGAATCTTGGCGTGGATGCTTGAAGAGCTTGACTGTCAGAGGATACGATAGTTATGTAGCTGCTATTTTGATTTTGAGTTTGATTCCAATAGAAATTTGTCAATGTGGCGATATTGATCATTTTAGAAAGAGTCTTCTGACTTAATGGAAGCCTAATCGTAGTCATATCGCAGTTTTGACCATCTTTGAAGAGACTGTCAAAATAGATGCGTCCCACGAAACCCGTGCATCCCTAGGTTTGGATCCATAGAGAAAACAGATGTCTTGTATTAATCTTAGATATCTAATCTTCAGGGGCTTCCACAATATGACACATTTAGCGTGTTCGAATTATACGAAACTTTATTCAACCTTGGTTCGCAAGCTTGCTCTTCTTAATGAAGGAGCATATATACGTGTTGTTATGAAGATGGCCTATAGGTGTAATGAGCGTCTAATTGCGGACGAAGTAGGATGCGTGTCTTGGCAACTGGCCATAGTTTAGAATAAAAGGCATTAGCCCTTGATAGTACACACTAGCAGGGTAATCTTAGGATCATACCAAATGCCTTGAGGGCCGAACAGAAAACTTCCACCTCGTGTTGTGGCGTTTCAGGAAGGATAAACAAAATATATAACACAGCCGTGAGAGTAAGTACTAACTATATCTCACTTTAAAATACATGGGAGATGAAGCGGCTCGAAGCCGTGGCCTGGGTACATTCGTGTTCCAGATCAGTTCTTGATGTACCCGCCCAAGCATCACGCTCATTGTTCTGGTGTGTGAAAGAGTTCATATATGAGAAATAGCCGCGATCTATGTCTGAAGTATAAGAGGATACATAAGGTCTATCGACCTCTGAAGGTTCTGCTGTATTCCCTGTGTCTCTTCCCCATCCGTATAGAATCCACGCAATAATTCAAGAAATGGTGCCCTATTTTCTGCGCAGCCTTGTGCCAAAGAAAGAACAGCGTCAAAATACGAGGCCGTTGATAACTGTACTGGGCGAGCTAACATTAATTCAATGGGCTCAGTTCCTCTCGGGGTGAGCTTGCTACCGGCGTGACTGATTTGAAGATGGTGTTGACCTACTCTGCTTACTCTACTATTGCTCACCCCAATGCACAGCTTACTGGCATGGACCTGCGACTCTATAGATTTTTCTCGGTCTCTGTCAGTGTCACAAACCTTCAGACACAGTTCAATAGATCTACGCACGACATTGTAAGTTGAATTTTCTATGAGAAATAGAAGTCGTTGACATTAATCTTTATGACTAGACCACTGCAATTACCTTGACTCTACTATTCCGTTCAGTAGGCGCGGTGAGTATAATGTCCACTTCTACGCACATCAAAGGCTTAACCTCCTCAGATCATCTTCGGAATGCTGTCTGATCGCTTTGGCCGAAAATGGCCCCTTGTCTTCAATCTTATCTTTGTGGCCGTACTAGAGCTGGGTGCCGGGTTTGTTCAAACATTCCACCAGTTCCTTGCTGTCCGTTCCCTTTTGGTATTGGAATGGGGAGTCTGGGGACTTGCAACCGCAACTGCCCTCGAAAACCTTCCTGTTGAAGCTCGTGGTATCGCTAGCGGTGTCCTCCAGGAAGGTTACGCAATCGGATATCTCATCGCAGCTGTAATGAATTTATGGCTAGTCCCGGAAGTAAGCGCCGGCTGGCGTAGTCTCTTCTGGACTGCCTCGGGCATTTCATTGTTTGCCGCCTTCATTAGAGCACTTCTGCCTGAAAGCGAAGTGTTCCTGCGTGTTAAGTCCATGGAAAAGACGAACGGAATGACAACGTCAAAGAAAACAATGGTATTTGTACAGGAAACGAAAGCAATGTTAAGAAATCATTGGGTATTATGCATATATTCTGTATTGCTCATGATCGGTACGTCTCATTTAAATACTTTCTCTCGTACATCTGCCTCTCTAAGCTCCTTTTGTAGGCTTCAATTTTCTCTCACACGGAACACAGGTACGCGTCTACTGTTATTACTATCTTCAAATCATGTTTAAAGTGCAACAGGATCTCTATCCCACGTATCTCACAGCCACGAAAGGGTTTTCATCTCATAGTGCTACAGTTGCAACGATCATAGGAAACTGTGTAAGTGAAATCGAAGACTGTAGATAAATTCAGTTTATAATTCCGTTCTCATCCGAATAGGGTGCAATCGTGTAAGTTTAGCTATCTCTGCATCATTTTCAGCTCTCACTCATACCACCCATACAACCACAGCGGAGGTGCCTTTGGTGGATGGCTGAGTCAATATATTGGGAGGAGGCTGACGATGATGTGCGTCTCGATCAGCACTATCCCCACCACGCCATCTATCTCACCCATTCACTCACTCACTTGGTTTTATTCAGCATCCATGTCGTAGTAATTGCAGGTATGCCGTGTCTATGTAAAGCTGTCATTATGCCTGACCTGTTTACCAACGCAGCATTTATTCCGCTTTGGATATTGCCCTCCACCTTTGGTCCCCTAGCTGCTGGCGCATTCTTCCTTCAATTCGGTGTACAAGGGGCCTGGGGCGTTGTGAGCAACTTCTTTGAGTCATGCAGAGATGTTTTCTAATGGTACTTTACCAGATTCCTATACATTTGGCTGAAATGTCCCCACCCGCGTTTCGTGCGACCTTCCCGGGCGTTGCTTATCAACTTGGAAATGTATGATCTGTTGCATGCTTCTGTCAGTCCTAATACATCTAATGTTTTCAATTTAGATGGCCTCGTCTGCATCTGCACAGATTGAAGCTAGTCAGTACATCTCATCACTTATTTTTCTTGACTAACCGCGACCTGATAGCTGGCGGTGAACACCTTCGGACCACAATCGTACAAAGGGTAAAATTGTCAATGTGCCGGATTATGCTTCTGTATGTTTTAGCCACTTTTACTCTATATGGTGACTCACTTGAAGTCTTAGGTCCAGGGTATTTTCATTGGGGCCGTGGCTGCATTCGTCATTTTAATCACTATAATTGGGCCCGAGTAAGTGTTTTTCAATACATCCCGTGCCAAAGGTAAATTAATCATCGTGAAGAAACCTTGGATCCCATTTCGAAAAGCACAAGACGGCTTTCGAGGAAGAATCAGTACAGGACATTATTAATGAATATCCTAGTACATTGGAGAAGGGGAAAGCCAACAAAGCTCCGAGATTGAAGAGAAGAAGAGTGAGGAACAGGTTTAGCATGCAAAGTTGTTTCTCGAATTCTGAAAGCGTCGCTGGCTCTCTGTATTTGATACGTATCATTAAATATTCTGGTCAACACCTCAATTTACTGGCTAGCGAGTCTATAACTTCAAGACCGGGTCCGAACGGATCTGAATGGTTTTATGGCGAAGGTTCAAATTGGGTTCAAAACAAAAAAAAAAAATTAACGATCACGTGGATTGTAAGCTCCGACTTCGAGTCACTATTTGGACTGTGCCGCAGTCTTGTCACAATTTCCATTTGATTCTTGCTGTGCGGCAGAGTCCGCGCAGACGCTAGATCTCTTTCCTGATTACTCGATTAAGTCTAATATATAATCTGTAGCATTTAAGTATCTGTCTGCTCTCCAAGTTCAATTTCTGTGTCCTCAATATCGTCTACCATTCACACTTCAAGTCATTCTAGTATAGCAAGCATGTCGACTATCAGCTACATCACTATACGTGTACATACTCACTCTATACACATCTTAACCTGCACACTCTCTGCTAAAATTACACAACAGCTAGCATTGGAACACTCCCAGAGCGCAATCCAGGAGGAAAGTAGTCACAATTATTCCGAAGCCCTTGTGCATTGTCACAGCTCTCTGGATTATTTTGTCCTTGGTCCAGTACTTTACCATCCCCACACAGTCCATATGGACTCCACTGGACTCCACTGGACTTGCCTATATACTGAGTGTAAAGGTAAACAGAGTCCTGTGGACTCCTGTGGACTATAGTGGACTTGACTGGACTTGACTGGACTCCACTGGATTCCACTGGACTTCAGTAGATTTTATAATATACAGTGAATATGGACTAAGATAACTGGAGTCCACTAGACTTGATATAGTAAATAAGTTCAATCTTAATGTAAATTCAGAAGAGTGGAATACAATATATTAATAACTATGTAATACATTATTGTCTATTTGCAAGGTCCAAGACATAAAGAAAAAATAAAAATAAATAAAAATAAATAAATAAAAAAGGGGGCAGGAGGATGGTAGGGATAGCTGTAGCACCCACTATCCTTGCCCTCACTGTCCCCATGCTTGCCCTCACTGTCCCCATGCTTGCCCTCACTGTCCCCATGCTTGCCCTCACTGTCCCCACCCTCACGCTTGCTGTCCCTGCTGTCCCCGCTTGCGCTTGCCATCCCCACCCCCATGCTTGCTGTCCCTTCCATCCTTGCCCTTGCCCTTGCTGTACCCACCCTTGCCCTTGCCGTCCCTGCTGTTCTTGCCCTTGCTATCCCCACCCTTGCCCTCACCGTCCCCACCTTTGCTCTTGCAGTCCCTGCTATCCTTGCCCTTGCAGTCCCTGCTGTCCTTGCTCTTGCAGTCCCTGCTGTTGCCCTCACAGTCGATGTCCTCACTCTTGTACCTGCCATTTTTTCCCTCACCATCCTTGCCCTCACCATCCGCTGCCCTCTCTCTCACTGTCCATTGTTGCCCTCGTTGTTGCCCTCATTGTTGCAATTGTTCATATCTGTTACGACTTCAAGCTTATATTCACATGCGTGGATAAAGCCGACAGTCAAGTAGTCAAGAACAGCGAGTTCAAGCGGTATCGAGTAAGAGGAGATTAGATTCTCAAGAACTAGCTAAAGAATACAGTGGATCCTTCCTGGTATAAATACTATGAACTGCACAGCAAGTTGAAATGAGTTTGAATGTTCATCAGCAGATGTATATAAGAATAGAGGAAACAGATCAAGCATTCATCGAAAGATGTATCATAAAAGATAGAAGTGAAAGTCCATCAAAGATATGATGGAGTTTCGTAGATGTGATGGAAAGCAAAGTTCATCAGAACATACGATGATGTATCAATGATGTGACGGATGACAAAGAAAAGGGAAAAGAAAAAGAAAAGAGAAAGGAAAAGAAAAAGAAAATAAAGTGTCCGTAACAATATCCATCCTTGTTGTTGTCTGCATGGCCGTCATGGCCATCATGGATAACAGAGAGGGCGAGGATGGTGGCAGCAATGGAAAAAGGAGAGGAAGGGGGTGGCTGGTGGCTGGAAAAAGAGCTGATGTGTATATTTGATTATTGTCATGCTGATCTGCTGATGCCAGGCACACATGCACGTCACATGTACCTGTGAAACTTTCACCCCGTGGACTGAACAAAATACAAAAATGTATTCATAGGGAGGCTTTGCTCCCATGTAGATTTAACTATTGTTTTATTCAATTGTTATTTCATAGAGTTTATTTCCATTGACTGTAGTTTTTTATTTTTTGCAATTGATATTAATATTAATAACTAATGATCATACTTTGGATATTATGTTAATTATTGCATCCAGTAGACTCCACTGGACTGTGCTAATAAATATATTATTTGTTGTTGTTCAGTGAATATTTAAGCCCCAGTTCACTGGACTCCAGTGGACTCCAGTGGACTTGACTGGACTCATAATACACTGGACTGAGACTGGACTGAAAATTTGGCAGGATTCCAGTGCAAGTCCGGTGGACTCCAGTGGACTGCAGTCCAGTCCAGTCCAGTGGACTAGACAGTCTGTCAGCCAGTTTGGCTGGGCAGAGAGTCCACTGGAGTCCACTGGAGTCCATATGGATTGTGTGGGGAAAGGGAAGACCTCCCTTGGTCTGAAATGTGAGAATCAAAATTATCAAATGGCTGGACTATGGAAATCACATTCAAGGTTAATTTGTGCAGATGAGTGCAACAATGACTTGAAATCCCTCATCAGAGAGAAGATCAACAATTTGTTATTGCTGATAGACAATTTCAGACACCATCTCACCACCAACAAAGCCACTATCAAGGCAAAACCTCTTCCATCAGACAAACCCTTGGTAAAATTGGAGTATGTAGCTGGGCTTGAAGATGCTAAAGTAGTAGTCCAAGAAAGTATAATTCTACCTCTCAGGTTTCCACACCTTTTCAGAGGTGCTAGGTCATGTTTGGGCCAGAAAATCCTTCTGTACAGTCCTCCAGGGACAGGAAAAAACCTTCTGGTCCAGGCTACCTCCACCATGGTGAACAGCATGCTATTCAGACTGTGCTGTAGTAACTTAATGAAGAAAGACTGCCCCAAGATGTATGTCGTTTCATTATTAAATGGGTGTTATCTTCACTCACTCTCAAAAACTTGCAGACTAGTAAAGCATGCTTTCCAGTTGGTACAAGAGTCATCCCCTTTGATTATATTTCTCAATCGAATTGAATCTTTGTCTACAAATTCAGAAGCAAATACACAAGAATGGGAGACAAAAAGAGGAATGTCATGGTGGATCTCTTCATACTAATAAATGAACTTATCCATGATCAATCTTGGGTCATAGTCATTGCAGCTACCAATGCTCCCTGGCAGATTGCACCCCCTTTCCTATGCCAGTACATGCATGCAGAAAAAATCATGATATCTACCCTGGAGTATGGTATCTGCCAGATTCTGATGAGGCCACACAGATTCGTGAAAAGAAGATACTGCCCTCTTCCAGACCGAGATGCTCAATGAAGGATACTTGAGATTTGTGTAGGAGACACACCATGTGATCTTGCACCCACAGACTATGACATTATTGTAGACAGAACCAACCAATGGGCACTCCGGGTCTACAATCACAATTATTGTCAGCCATGCACTCATGCAGCCATATAGGTGTTTCACATCTGCCACCCACTTCAAGAGGTTCCTACTTACTCAGAAGGCAAAATTTTTCCTACCAAGTGGGCACTGTGCTCACCAGAAGATGCAGAAGCAGTGGAGGTATCTATGCAGGATTTGCATCCAGATGAACTAGTCTTTCCACCTCTCATCATCACAGATTTTCTGACCCTCTTGGAACATGCTTGCCAGAGGACATCTCAGGAGATATTGAGCGATATGAACAATGGATGAAGAAGGTGGGTGGTGCAGCTTTGTCTTCATAGTACAATATTGCTGCTCAGAACTGTAGACATGATCGCACAAATAAATACACTGATACTGTGACTTTTTGTACCACAGACTTCAGGGTTTGGTGACTGGTCAGAAGTAATGATGATTACCAGCATATGGAATGGAGATCTTGCAGAATGGAAATTTATTCTTATATAAATGACTTTCACATTATCAGACACTTGAGTACATGATACTAAAATCAGAGTTCAAATCACTTGTTGAAGGAAGTACCTTTGCTACTACTCACACTAGATATAACCAACATTCAGATGAAGATAGAAATACAGTGAAGCATCATTCATGGTATATCTACAAGAGGATATTGTGATTGAGCTTGAAAAGGATGAGAAAGTTAACTGACACACTTCAACTGGCTTTGCGTGCCTACGTATATATGTCAGCACCCAAAAGGCCTATCAACGGAAGCCAAACAAGTAATCAGTATCAAAAGTAGTTGTTACTGCGGAGTGCTTTGCCTCTTGTGGATGGAGTACACATATAATGATCTGAGCACACAGCACATCAAGGGAGATAGTGTCAGGGTTTCCTTTATTTACTTCTATTTTCATCACTTGATTATCTTTTATCTTTTATCTTTTATCTTTCTTGATATCTTGATTATTCCATCACCACTCTTTTCCATTACTCATCATGATCTCTATTACTCATCCTTACTCATCATTGCTTTCTTCATTACTCATCATGATCCTTCTTATTACTCATCATGCCAGAATCTTACTTAGTAAGTCATCTTTAGAGTAGTATAAATACTGCATGTTTTGTAGATAGATCCCCAGCTTCAATCTCTTAGGATTTCCACTATCATTGGTGTGAACCTTTAGATCATTGATTCCTCATAAGTCTATCCTCTGCTCTCTCCTCATCCTCTGCTCTCTCCTCATCCTCTGCTCTTACTCTCTTGCTTTGTCTTTTGTTGGTGGCCTTGTCACACTGATTTTAGTGTTGCCCTGACAGATAGTAATGTCATCTTCTGACAGTTTGGAGATACCATGCCTGCACAAGTGTAAAATGAGAAAGTGGTCTCACAACCATATATAAGACAGTTAAATTATACATACATGTCTAACACATGAGCCTGAAGACTTGTGCAGTCCCCTGTCTTTCTACAATACGTGCAGATTAGATGGTGATAGAGGTTCCACTCACTTGGATGCCTCCTGAATCCACTACAGGGTTTATTAAATAGATAATAAGTTATTGAGGAAGCATTGTTTCTTACACATTCTCTGAGCATTTCAAACAAACTTTAAGTCTAGCAGTCTATACAATATAGATATTCTTGATGTGCTTGCACTCCTGCTCAGTTCTTGAGGATATTATCAATAGCAAAGTATTAAGTGAGACGTATGCAGAATTGGCTGCCAAGGACCAGATTCATATACTGCAGCTCACTAAGATCATTAGGACAGTCAGGGAGTCCACTGACATTCTCTTGTGTAGTCTTCCAAAATTTCTTGTTAGCCTTAGTCATCAGGAAGCCACAAATCACTTTGTTGCTCCGGTGAAGGAGGCCAAGAGGGCCAAGGTGCTAGAAAATCTAAACCAAAAGTTGTTGACCACCATACAAATCACGTCCTGGAATGCAGCAGACACACCTGCTCAATCAATTTGACAGGTAATTGAAGCAAATATTTTCTCTTGTCCTATGCACTTTCTTGTTGGAGGTTGACCTTGAATAGCTTGAGGTCTGGTCCTCTGAAGGTTCATTGGGCTGGATGTTGCTAGGTACATGTGACTTTGACCCCGTTGCATTGGATTGAGATACTACTAGTAGGTGTGTTGATCAATGAGGCATGAAGGAGAGAGAAAGGGAGACACAATTTGAGGATAAATCTTCAGGTCATGTATTTATACAGGTAAGAACTTGGTCAGAACTTGGCACATCGGGAGCTTCAATATTTGGGTAATCTTTGAAGGGGTAAAATTATGTCATAAAATATATCTTATGGGAGGGAAACTTGAATTTAGCATAAGATTTTACATATATGTCAATCTACACAGAAGCTTTGTAAGACATCTAATATTTTAAATACAAAGTGAGTTTGTAGAGCCCACTATATATTCAATTTGGGACACCCTCTTTGGTACCCAAATATTTTAGCTACATACCTATCTTCAAAGGGATTTTGTAACTTAAATTCAGGGGAATCTTCAAAGGACCTTTGAATATGAATTATTATTTTAAATACAAAGTTCCTTTGTTAACCAACTTGTAGCTCAAATATTAAATGACCTTCAGGATCAATTTGTACTTGAAGTACAAAGAGGCCCTTTATGGTACAAAATATATGAAATTTATGATTACCTATGAAGTTTCTATAGTTCAAGTACAAAGGAATTTTAAATGTGTACATTGTAGATTGACCTGTAGTTCATCTACAGGTTTCCTTTAAATTATGTGCCCACTCGTCACCCACTACATTACCCGATGTGCATCCACTCTCAAAATGGCAGGCACTTAGAACATTATGTCACCTGCATCAGGTGCTAATTTGAATTTTTATGACATAATGTCCCAAGTGCCTGCTATGTTTGAGGTGGGCACACATTGGGTAAGGTAGTGGGCAATGAGTAGGCGCATAATTCAAAAGAAACCTGTAGATGAACTACAGGTCAATCTACAATGTACACATTTAAAATTCCTTTGTACTTGAACTACATAGAAACCTTGTAACTTGTCACATAACAGATATGTTTTATGTCATACAAAGAACCTTTGTATTTCAAATACAAATTGATCCTGAAGGTCATTTAATATTTGAGATACAAGTTGGCTAACAAAGGAACTTTGTATTACCTGCTGAAGGCAGGGTATTTTGCATGTATGAAATTTGTTAGTTGCAATCTAGTACATAGATGTAAATAAACACCATATATATAGATAAAAATTTTCAGGATTCCTGTTGGCAATTTGTAATAAATACTAAATATCATGCTGTAGTGCAATTTCTTCAGCTGGTAATAGCAGACTTTGTCCGCTCTTTTGAGTTTAAAATAATAGTTTATATTCAAAGGTCCTTTGAAAATTCCTCTGAATTTAAAATACAAATCCCTTTGAAGATAGGTATGTAGATAAAATGTTTGGGTACCAAAGAGGGTGTCCCAAATTTAATATATAGTGGGCTCTACAAACTTACTTAGTATTTAAAATATTAGATGTCTTACAAAGTTCCTGTGTAGATTGACATATATGTAAAATCTTATGCCAAATTCAAGTTTCCCTTCCATAAAATATGTTTTCAATCTTTAAAATCAATCTGTATTTGATATGTTTTATGACCATAATTTAACTACTTCAAAGGTCACCTGAACATCAAAACTCCCGATGTGTGGTCAGAACAATGGTGGAAGTAATAAATTACAAATTGGTCATGTGGTACATGTTGTGTCACAAAGCTGTAACATGCTATGTGAATTGTGATAGCCTCTGTTTAAATACAAATATTGGCAATTTGCTTCAAAAGTACACTTACTGACATTATATAAGTTAGGGTTTCTGGTGTGAAGAAACATGCATAATGATATCAAGTTGAGTGTGATGATGTTGTTTGGATAATCTGTGAGGTGCCCGCCAATGTTTTAATGAGTATAGTAGGTTAAATAAAAGCCTGTCATCACAGGGCTTACTGAGGGTGATACAGAAAATAAAAAAGCACAATGTATTAATTGAACGATTGGCTAGGTTACAGAAGTGTACGATGTGTAAAGAAAGAGAAAAGTTGGAGTCACTGTTAGACTTGCTAGCCAGTCATGCTTGCAAGCTCTAGTCTCATATCATCATGTTGGAATATAGTAAGCAAACATGATAGCATCTCACAGCCGTTTGGCTGTGCAACTGCCTGTTCCTTAAACCTTTGTACATATATTCATTCTTACATATTTGTTCATTAATGGTGCATTATTGCACTATTCCTTTTCTGTAATATATACAACATATTCAGTTTGTTATCTTCGTTCGCGGCATGCAATACACCTTTATTAGTTTCTATTCACTTTGTAGATACAAGTCTTGGACAACAAAGTACTTTATATACAAAACTTTGATATGAGCTCTCCTCAGTTGTTTGCCTCGCAAACAACTGAGGTGAGTACTATTCTTTATTACTTAGTATGTTTCATTTATTATACTAAATTACTACCTAGCTTTTGTGTTCTAGGTAAATACAAATCTATTCTGAGTTGTTTGCCTTGCAAACAACTCAGCTTTTGTGTTCTAGAATTCTTACACATCACACATGAGCACATGATCAGGCAGGAGCAAGCTTGCGAGCAGACTGGAGCTGACTCGGGCCCTTTTTGGTGATAGCTGTTTTCCCTGCCATTTCATACCTTGTCACTTAGTCGAAAAAAGCGGCCACAACTCAAAAAAAGTGCTCAAATTGGGTATACATAAAGTCGTTTTTTTTTTACATTTAAACTCCAGTCATTGTTGACAGCGATGACGAAGTCAACAAAATTTTTGAAAAAAAGTTGTATACTCTAATTGATTTAAAATCAAAAAATAGCCAATTATTGTACACTCAAATTTCGAACTTTTTTGAACTCGAGATACATTTTCATCCCAGTACAGGTGTATGAATTTGGCGGGGTCCGCCAAAAGTGCCCGAGACAGCCCAGCCGGCTACGCGAGTTGTCGAGTTCACTCTCACAAACCACGTGCACTTTAGTGACAGCACGTGTCGCGAAGCCGGATGGGGACGAGCCTAAGTCGCTGTATAAGAAACAGGTTGGGGGTCGCGGTCACGTGTATGTATATGTAGAAGATAAGATAATACGAAAAAGGGGCTGTGGTAAGCCCGACTTACATTGAACGCGAGTCAAGAGCAGTGTTCAAGTTGCTTGTGAGGAAAGTAACTTGCCTAATCGTCAATGGATCGGAAGTACACTGTGTAGGTTTGGGGAGGACCTTCCGTATTTCAACTAACTTTCAGACCAGAGCAATAACCAACGAAAGAAGATTTTTTGATTGATGAAATACAATGTTTAAGATATTAGCAAGGGAAATTTCCAGGATACGCAAAATACGTTTCACATATGGATAGAGGGACTTCAATTCAAGCACTGGTAATAGTAATCTATATTGTAAATGCCAGTCAGCATTTCTTCAGGTCTATAACCGAGAGCTACACAAACCGTTGACTGCGTGACACGTCCCTTGGGCACATCCCGTAGCACCGCTGCAGAAAAAAAAAATCAGTAAGGCACACAAATAAGGCTACAAGGTCACATACGTCCATCCAATCTAGTGATCAGAAACATCTTATATCAGTAAATGGGGACGTCCTGGTGAAGAATGCACTCACTCCTCCACATTGTCCGTAGAGCGCAACAGTTCCGGGGGTTATTGATGTGGGCGTAGCGGTGGGGGTCGTTGTGCGGACAGTCGTTGAGACAGTCGTCGGGCCCGATCCACTGCCAGAAGACACGGTTGTAGCCGGACTTCCGGGAACTACAGTCGGAACGGTCTTGGGCTGATTAGCAGTATTCCAGGTCGCGGTAGTGGGCCAGGGGTAGCGGCAACGGGAGGGATGGTTGTTCCGTACGGAGTTGGTCCAGGGACTAGCAAACGCGAGCGCTTAAGATGACGCGGATTGATGAAATAATAAAACATCGCTCACTAATGTAGGTGCTGAGACTTTGATGGATGTTGACGAGGATACCAGGGTCATTGGCACTGTAGGCACCCGGGAATTTGACAGTGGGAGGTTTCGCAGATCCCGAGCCGGAAACGTTAATTTGGTAGCATGACACGTAGAATTGAGCACCTCCAAGCGAGCTAGCGACGTGAAGAGCTGATGGGAGTAAACTTCAGAAATAAGCTATGAAAGACGACGAGTTCCAGACTAACCGATGACTTCAGCCCGAACGAGATAATTACCGGGTGCGATGTCTTTAGGAACTGTGAAAGTGAAGTGCCCACAGTTATCCTAGAAAGAAGATTGTTCATTCGATTGTTTGTTCCAAAGATGGAACGTCGTTGATCACTGCTCACGTTGAGAACTTGGGTTCCGAAGTAGTTGGGGCTCTTTGATGGCATCCCAAGTGCCGCAACCTTGAACCAGCTCTGACTCGCTCCAACGGCAGTAGTCGCATCAGAAACGGCGGCCATATATACCTATGATATCACTGAGGTTTAATGCAAGGCCTCTCTGGAAGAATAAATGCTAGCTGACCTGCACAGGCCCAAAGTGATCTCCGCCAATGGCCTCGTTGCTGCATGAGCGATCTCCTGGCTGTTGATGCATCTCAACGGTAAGTTGATCACCAGCTGTGAATATTGATTGATGTTAGATGTGTATATAAGCCACATTATGCACGACAGACCGTTGACGGCGCAGACACCCCTGCTAGTACCAGCTGTGTTACAGGCAATATCCTGAAATAAAGTTATAGCACGATAATGGGCTGCCAGAAACTACTCACACTACCAGACACGCTTGTTATCGGGCTGTTGCTGTTGGGAAGGCGGACACAAGAGGAACCAGCGTCGACATTGTTGATCCAGAGCTCCTGGAATGTGGCATGGGCAGCCGCAGAAGCGATGAAAGCAGCAGTCGCTAAGACGTAACGCATTTCGAAGGACAGAGTGAAATCGAATGTGAGTGAACCACCATTGGGGTGTAATGACCTCTCCTATATATATGGCTCAGATGCCTCATCATTTTCTCTTCCTCTTCGGAAGATGGAAAGCAATATCGGAAAAAGTGGACAATCGACGAAGAATCGTATGAGCCAAGTCGATTACTGTAGGTCCCTAAGCCCTTCATGTTCCACCGAGGAGTGATAGCAACAATAATAGACGCAGGAAAGAAAAGAGACGCAAAAGGCTCGCAGAGATCCAATTACGACTTTTTGCGATGTTAACTTGCATCGATTCCGGAAAATCAAGTCGTTCTTGTGACCAATTGAGGTTAAAGCTCAATAACAAATCTCGGAAAAAGACTTGCCAAAACTCCCATCGGATGGACCTTGTGGCTCCTTATGGATGTCGGTAGGAAAGACCGCGTATGTCGTCGTTTTGATCAGTCAACTACCTAGCTCCATCGGTCATATTCAATACCGCCAAGGAGATCTCGTTGTAGGTTAACGAATACACCATCCTTGTGCAACATCGGAGATCTATCGTCAGAATGGTCTGGTACATAGAATCTTGTCCTGTTGGCTAGTTTTAAATCTCCTAACCATGTGTTACGGGGTACAGGGAACAATGGCATACTCTATGACAGGATTTTGCGTTTTTAAATGGCTTTCATGAAGAAGTCTAACAAAAACATACCGAGGAACTAATAGCTGCTCGGAGGGGAAATAATCACTTCAGGTTCGTCGTCTGTTGAGACGTCAGATCTCAGCTTTCATGGATAGTCAATCAGATTGTTCGGTAGGTGTCTTTTTAAACAAGTCTAATCTTGAAAATAAAACCGAAGGTAAGCGCCCAATCGGTACAGATCACGGGAATTCCGACCTCGAGTGCGTGGAACTCGTGTTCATGAAACAGTGATGCAAGTCTCAGCTTGGAACTCAATGCCTTAGAGAAGTGGAATCAAGAAACGAGCTGAAAAACTTAGAGCTTGAAGTACGGGACGAGCGATATAGAAAAAAGGTGCGAAAAGAAAGGTACTAATAGCACAGACTTAGGAGAAGAAAACTCCGATGGAGAGATTCGAGGGAAAAACGTCGGGCAAGAGCGGGACTTACGTGAAATCCTCCGGCAAGCGCATCTACTAATGTTGGTAACACTGCCAGTGGCTTGGCTGTTTTTCGTCGGTTGAAGTTGTAAGCTTGGAACCAGCGACATTCGTATCGATAACTGCTATTTGACAAAGAAGCAGGCGAATAAACATAAGACATGTTCAAAGGTCGCCGTTTCTTCTACAGATAGGGGTCGCCGCCAGTAGCGTATAAAGAAGCTGAGCCAAATTTTGGTCAAGTCTTGAACTGATCCCTCTTGAGTATTTTACTCAAAAGGGCTCAACGGACTCAGTTTCACACACATTGTAGCATTTTATTTTGTTGGTATGTGTTCTTTGTACTTACATGCACGGCTGATACATCAAAGACTTTCACGCGCACATCCCTTCGTTCATTAAAGGTTTACCGTATTTTTAGTCATTTAGTTCAGGCATTGCGAGTAGTAAGCTGGTCGGTGAAGAGAAATATAGATTAGTTTAAGGCGACATGGTGTATAAGAGAGATACACGTACCGTTGACGACCTGGCATGTCCCCTGAGCACATCCAGTAGCACCTCTGCAATAAATAATTAGTCAGAGACAAGGAAGTCAGGTCTGTCGAAAGTAACGCACGTCCATCCAGTCTGGAAGAAAACAAATATTGATCAGCAAAGAAAAACTTAATCTCAGGTGCCAAATAGATGACTCACTCCCCGCATTGCCCGTAAAGTGCGACAGTGCCGGCAGATGTTGGTGTTGGTGTTGGTGTATTGACAGTCGTAGTACGTGCAGTAGTGGTGTTGATAGTCGTGGTACGAGCAGTAGTGGTAGGAGCAGGAGCGACAGTAGTGGCGCCTCCTCCGCCGCTTGATGGTACAGCCGTGGGAGCTCCAGGAACGACGGTGGGGACGGTCTTGGGCTGACTGGCAGTGTTCCATGTCGCGGTGGTGGGCCATGGGGTAGCAGCGACAGCTGGGACGGCGGCACCGTATGGAGTTGGTCCAGGAACTACACAATAGTTTGTCAGGCAAATTTAGTTTCCCAGCTGTGCTAGCTTCCAATTATAAGATGCTTACTTGCGTAGGTACTGAGAGGCTCGTAAATGTTGATGAGGATACCTGGATCGCTAGCGCTGTATGCGCCAGGGAATTTGACGGTGGAAGGCTTGGTCGAGCCTGAACCGGCCACGTTGACTTGATAGCACGACATGTAGAACTGAGCACCTCCAACAGAGCTGGCTACGTGAAGAGCTGCATTCGGGGAATTAATACCAGTGCACGGGACGCGATAGAGAATATCACTAACCGATGACTTCAGCACGAACGAGGTAGTTGCCAGGCGCTATATCTTTGGGAACAGTGAATGTGAAGTGGCCACAGTTATTCTGTTTCGTATTAGTATTTGGATTTTTTGATTGGACAAAAGCTTACATTGAGGACTTCTGTTGCCCAATATACCGGGTTATTTGAGGGCATTCCCATCTCAGCGACTTTGAACCAGTTTGCGCTCGAACCGACCGCAGTCGTTGCATCGGAGACGGCGGCCATGTAGATCTATTAGATATTAGCGACGTTCTCTTCTCGTTTGGGGAATTTGAGCTAACCTGTACGGGGCCGTAGTGGTCTCCACCGATCGCCTCATTGCTGCATGTTCGGTCTCCAGGCTGCTGATGCATCTCAACAGTAAGCTGGTCACCAGCTGTAGATAGTCTCATAATCTATCTGTAGTCGAGACGGACAACATCCTTACCATTGACTGGACAGACACCCTGGCTTGTACCAGCGATGTTGCATGCTAGATCCTACAACCAAAGTTTATTCATCCGCATTGATAAAAGACGAATGACGTACATTGGTCGTGACGCTTGTCACGGGGTTATTGCTCGCCGGTAAACGAACGCACGAGTTTCCTGCATCAACCCCGTTAATCCAAAGCTCTTGGAAGGTGGCATGAGCAGCAGCAGAAGCGACGAAAGCAGCTGTAGCGAGCGCGTATCGCATCTTGAGGCCTTAGGTCCGAAATTGAATTTCAATAGACTTAAGGAGGCCAAGCCCTCTTTTATACATTCGCCATTAGCAATTTTAACTTTCTTCACCTCATCTCGCTGCCGAGAAGGAAGACGGAGGAGCTAGTCGGAAAAAGTATCTCGGCAACCCCTAGTCTAGTTCGTCATCGCGAAGGATGATTTAGAGACGATACTCACAAAATGACTTGATGGTACAGAAATACAACATCCAGCTATGTTTAGCACAATTTTTGAGCCTTCTGTGACACCGAAGTTGAATATCTTGAAGGAACTCGGGAAACAACAGACGCCCATGTGATGGAGTCAGCGCATGAAAAGGCAAAAATCTCGGAAAAAGGAAGGTTTCCCCAACCAGCCGACAGGTTCGATCAGACAAGCATATTGCTCGGAGGAATAGAGTAGCTCCGTGACCCCACATCCCATATTACGTGGCGTAGCTTGTGTTTGGAGAAATGACACGGTGGGGGAGAATTTGGACGTTGCATTAACTGCCTGCGAAGAGAAGTTTAGAGGCCAATGGTTGCCATTGATCATTCAATATATACACCCAGTTCATTGAATGATCTTGAGAATAATCTCACTACTGAACCATGCCCTGATCAATTCTCGGTCGGTTTACAGTTGGATTTTGAGATCGCTACGGTACACGCAAGGGCATGCGAGCTGGACATTCGGGGATACTTACCCCGCAACCTTGGAGCATTTTCCCGAGGCTTACACGCCGGATTGATGTATATACTCCTTCAGCGTGCCACAGTAATTGGTGTTGAGAAGAGGGCGCTTACTTGAAGATTGAAAGCAGAGCTACCTTAAGTGAAAGTGCCAACTGGCAGAAAAATATGGGAAAACGTAAATTAACATCCGATTAAATCTCCGACCACACGGTCCCACACGTCCCGCAAGTAGTGCAATCAAACTTTATCGTGGTATCTGAACAAGATGTACTTCTAGGAAGGCTGAAGACTGTACTTTAAGCTGAGCCAGGTACTGAGTCTTCTGGTAAGTACAACCTCACGACGTTCCTCTTCGAGAATTAAGTTTTCGGCTGAAATGCCAAAGTGCAGCCACACGCGTCCCGCAAGTACAATCAAACTATATCGTGATATTCAAACAAGATGTACTTTTAGGAAAGCTGAAGGTTATACTTCGAAGAGAATTGGCGGAAATCTCTTCTACTGGGTCCATCAGCCTCCCATGCTTTGGCAAATTTGTCCTTGAATGCTAGAGCATTTTGCCGCAACTCCTGTCCTTTCTCACCTCGACAGGATTCGATGACCTCTCTTATCTCTATCCCTACGGCCTCCTTAGTGCCCTTTGCAGCATTTCCAGTCCTGAGAAGAGGTTTTAAGCCATTATTGCCTGTTCTGACTTCGATCAGCTCAAAGGCGACTTTGAGGTTCAGAGAAAGATGCGCGGCCGTCGCTGGCTGGTCGGCTTCAAAAGGCCAGCATATCCTAGCCATTTTATGTTAGTATCAATAATATGATATAAAATGAAAGCGTATACATCGGAGTACCGCTCCCCAGACTTTCCATGACACTATTTTGTCCTCCATGGGTCATGAACCACCCAGTTGCCTAGGTGGACGTATAGTGTCAGAGATTAACAGAGAGTTTTAATTAGAGTGCGTACTTTATGGTTTAGAATGTACTGTTGAGGAATCCACTTGGAAATGAGTCCTATACCAGAATCCTTTACCCTCTGAATCAAATCTTCAGACATCTTGGCGAAGGGTGAGGCATAGCAAATAATCTGGACCCGATGTCAACATATCTTTTTCAGTCATGGAACGACAAACTTACAAAGGGGCGGTTTTTCAATGAAAACTTCTAAAACCTCTTCGATGTAGTCCTGTGCCGCCGGCCAAAAAACCGTTCCGAAAGAGATCTAAGTGCCATTCAGATGGTTTAAATATACCAATAAAAATCTATTAATAGAACTCACCAGTATGACTGATTTTTCACCGTGCTTTACCAATGCCCTCTCGAGGAACTCTCTGATATCAGTAGATCCACGGTCGCTTTCCTTGACTACACCATATCCTGCAGGTAGAAGCGGGCCAACAACGTATACCTCTTGGTTCCAGTCCGAGAACCAGGATTTCACTGCTTCCAAAGTCTCTCCCTCCATGCTATATGAAGTGGTCACAAAAACCGCATCTGCTTCCCTAAGTCCTCTATAGTACTGATATTACACAAGTGTACGGGGATAGAGTATCCAGTACTCACGCGTGAGCCATTTTCATAATGTCTCCGAATGGCATTTCGAACGCAAGCTATTTCAAAGAAAACCCGTTAGGTTTGATTCCGACCATTCGCAGTACATTATGCCCCATACCAATTGAGGGAAGAACTCCCAGTCATACATATTAGGGACACCGGGTATTTTGACCGTGTCACCCTTCGTGTTTTTGACGAAGTCAAACAGCTAATTGGCGAGTCAGTAATTATGCAAGATATTTTTGCCATTTGACTCACCTTTTCTTCGACCTCTTTAGTCGTAGCTCCAGTCTTAATGACTTCTTGCTCAACCTTCTTACTTATGTCGCCATATCCACCGAATTTCTCGGGTCCCCAGAATCGTATACCAGTTGCCATATGTGCGCTAAACCATGAAGCTATTGGTACGGAACGCCCGGAGATGGCGCGCGTCGCTAACATAAGCGAGGATGCAAAGAACTGGGCGTGCAGTTTTTGAGATTGTGCGTTTATTTCTGTGTGTGTTTGAACGGATATAAAAAACTGCATACATCGAGAATAACAGCATTAGGCGGAGGCACAGCCTCGAACATCGTTCCAGTTGCAGAGCAAGAAATAGGTTTGCTCTGGACAAGATTCTGGTAGACCGCCCCATAAGATTCGATAAGTGGGGGCATGAGAGCGAAAGGATCTTCTGAGTCAGATTGGAAGGAAGACAGCACTCTGAGAGAGTAGGAGGTGAGCTCACATCTACATATTTTTGTTTCTTTGCGTACCTGAGTCTTCGGCGCACATTCTCGCTCGCACTATCGCGAAATTCAGCTGAAATCTCGGCTTGGGCTTTCTTGAGAAATGCTGGGACTAGTATCATTGTCACAGCAATATTCTCATTTTCCTGGATGATACGTGCTGCCAAAATGCAGAAAGGCCTTACATGGCCTAGACGATAGAGTTAATGGGAAAAATAATAAGTGTAAGCGATCTGTACAAGTAGTGCAACAACGACAAAACTTACCCCAAGCTGGAAATGCCGAGAAGAGGATATGAGTGTTATCAGCGTATGTCAAGTGGGCGCTTGGTAGTGAAGAGGTCCACAATATAATCAATTTATAGAAACCGAGTAGCCTACAGTGGCACCTTATTCACACTGCTTCCATGTAATAAGCATAATTTGTCCGGCATGAGTTGGTGAGAAAGATTAATAAACATGCGGTATATTTACTTTAGAAACGTCAGTTTGTCTACTCACGGCGCCAAGCCAAGCTGCTTGTTCCCATGACACGTCGTCAGTTCGTAGTGATCTGCCATCCCGCTTCGTCAGTAAGGCTATGGACGGCGAAACTTCCTTATGTAAAGTTCATAAAACCTATAAATACTAAAAGATGTATTGCTATCATAACTGATACGTAGTCAGCCGGCATATAACGTGTCTGCATTTGACGAGACCGAACTCCAGAACAATGAAAAATAGTACATATACCGTAATACTATACTCAGATAATTTACAGTCCCAAATAACTATAACAAGCGGCCCTTACGTCAGTCGACACTGACCAATTACAATTGTATAAGTACTGTCGTCCGGTGGTTTCTGTGATGTGTGTCACAAGCTTGGTATTGATAGAATAAATACATGGATGGGTTTAGAATACATATGTGGCGAGTGGGGATTGGAAACAAATGAAGAAGTAAATGTACAAATTCCAAGACAAACAACATGGAACAATTCGTTAAAGCAGATCTCAATACACTGACCTTACAGCACGGATCCAACGACCGTACTATTGCCAATTGAGCTCCTCGACGCTTTCCCGTTATCTGACACTCCAGCCTTGACATTCTGTGCATAGTCGATATTAAAGGCATCATTCGCACTCCCGAGGCCAGCGGCTTTATCGCCAAAGAAATACGTCGAATTGCTTCGGCTCTCCGCGATGGCCCGTAACTGTTCTAGTCTCTTGAGCTCAACCAGTGTGGCGAGAGCCAACTTGCGGTGCTCCGGTGTTATCTCCTCCTTATTGGAATTGGGTGCAAGGGGAGCGGGCGATGTTTTCAACTTGTTGTGAGAGAGCGGCAGATTCCATCAAGGCTTGTTGTTGTCTGATTAATGTGCTGAGAAAATCGATATAAAAGATGATAAGGTACAAAGTACCTAGCTTCGGCCTCTCTGAATACGGTCTTGTATTTAGCATCTGCTTCATTTGATTTTGCTTCGAGCTGGAGTCCAAATTTAGTCACCAAGTATCATAAGACGTGATAACATTGCGTACGTGTCCTTCACTCTCCAGAATCACACGCTGCTTTTGTCCTTCAGCGATATTAATTTGTGCCTGAGTGTCCAAGAGTTGTTTTCGACGGTTACGTTCTGCTTCCATCTGTAGCTCGAGTTGTCGCTAGAGTATGGCAGTCTGGTCAATGTTTATAAAGAGATGCGTTGAAAGAACAGACCTCGACTTCGCGGTTCGCGGGTTGGAATGACTGCACTTCAAATCTCGTACATTCCACACCCCAATTCTATGGAGACGTTGAAGTACATGAGTACTTTTCTTGATAGTGGTACAAGATCTCACCGAAATTGAATTGCCTATGGTGACATTGAGCTTCCTGTTCAAATCGTTTCGATCCGCGATCACTTGATCATACGAAAAGGAGCCTAAAACACTTCGCATAGCTGATGTACCGATATTCTGTACGTTTTTTCGACCTCTGATACTGCAAAACAGGCCTGTTGAAAGCAAAAAAGGGGTCAATCAAGTGCACGTGATCATAACCTCAGGGCCATCGAAATTTTTTGTTCAATTGTACCTACTTTGTAACTGTCGTTTATACGATAGAAAAGAGACCCCGAGCATAACACAGGAACCTGAATAGACGCGGAAGCCATGTTATGTGAATATAACTCACCCTAATCACATGCGCGGATGATTCCTGAAACTCACATTATCGGCTGTATAACCTGGAAGCTGAGATTGGAGATCGTTCATTAGCATTCATTTCGAACGGCATGTGGTGTTTTCACGGAGTGAATTTATGCTTACATTTGGGATGTTGACAGAGGATTCACGCACGTCCAATACGGTCAAAGTGTGATATAACGGTATCTTGACATTCAAGCCTGGTGTCAACTTGACTGGGTTCCGACCAAGACTGTTTAGACTATCAGCCAATCGTTCAACACTCCACTAAGACTGCTCACCTCAGGCGCCATCCCTCATGCCCTTGCTGAATGACTGTAAGGAAATTTCTTCGCGTTAGATGCCCCGAAGGTTTCGTGAGGTTGGCGACAGTGCGAGCTAGTCGCGTAGGGGTTGTCCGAGAAATTGCGGAGCTCATAGGGTACGATGAAAAGATCCTGGTATGTTTAGTAGATACAACGATGTCTCTCGAAGCTACTTATATGCGCTAAGGCTGGCTGCCGAGGAGACGCGTGAGTGCAATGACGGTCCGGTCATAGCCACCACACTGTTGCCGGCATAAACTAATCGCCGTTTGCCCAGATAATGCACATAGGTCCGTATACCACGGCTAGTCTGATTGACCCTAGAGGGCAGTGATGTGCGAGTTACGCCGAAAGTTATGGCGAGTTACATACTAACTAGTTAGCAATAATAATTAACTCTAATGACGGATTATTATATAATTATAAGGCTGTGGGTCGGTGCATTGATCCAGAGAGAAACAATCGCGTTTGTAGCCAATTCGTAGTACATTTATAGTATTGCTGAATAAAACAAGTGGCTACTAACCTAAAAGGATGTCCTCGGCATTCGCATCCGATTTTGGGTCAAGATTGCCATCGGCATCCAACGCCAATAAGTCATACGTCCAACTCTGCATCAAATGTGCAGTCCGCAAAATTAGCATAGCGACTCGCGAGTTACCCACAAACTTCAAGAAAAATCAAATAATTGTTTCAATGTTAATATTCTCCACTCGTCCAAAACTTGAGTCGGCTGGTTGTCTTGGCTGTCTTTCTCAGGCATTTGATGTTGTGTGGGCAACCAAAGCAGCAAATTCGCCACTGGGAATCAGAGTAGCGCTGAGCTCACCTCGAACTCACCTCTGGCCATCAATCGTGGAAGAATTATCGAGTTAGTAACTAGTTATAACTTTGATGGCTACCCCAACTCTAACTCGATCAAATAGTTATTACCCGCACATCCATATCACTGCTAGAGGGCGCGCTGGATATAATGTATATCGATGTCTAGCGGAAACAAAGATGCATAATCGAAGCGCAACGCAGCTGCATTGGTCGATCGCCTGTTCATTTCGCTTCCCGAACCTCGAAGACCGAAGCTCCAGCGCCATCATGGCAAATATTAAAGATAGCCTCAGTATTATTAGTAGATGGACATTCGTTTGCCACACAACATGTTTTACACATAAAATTCATGCTCAAGTAGCGGTACCGATGGTCTTGCATTTTGCATTTCTTGCTCTCAAGACTAATCCAGTACAACGTTCAATGATCTTCAAGACAGTGTCGTGAGCGATAGATGGTTGAGCTCTGTGATACGTCTGGGAATAGTGTGAAAAGTCTGCAAGGTTAATGATTTTTTTCTCATTTATCCTCGTCGTTCTGAATTTTAACATCATTAAACCCCCCGTCGGAATACACATTAACAATTCGGGAAGCACAAGAAGTCGATGTCCCGTGGCATGATGTGCCACGCTCTGAGTCTCTATATCCAGTGGAGTCATTTAGCTTTGACCTGGACTATAACCCGCTATTCCAATATAAATACTAAGAAAACGTTAACAGCCTAAGGTTATGGAAGTACCCGCGAGCGGGCACAACTTCTCGTGAGAAGGAGACGCCACACGTGTGTCACAATCCCGTCGTCCTTTCTCTACACTACGTTTTCGAACTCGCACGACGACGACTAGACAAACCGTCGCATAGCTCACTCCTTCCCATTCTCATTCCTAGCTTCGCTTAAAATCCCACCCACCCATCACCGTAAATACTCTACATTCATACCCTAACATCAAGCACACAGACATTAAATACATTACAGGTAGAGTAGAACCTTTGGAAATGCGAAGAGGGGGTCACCCTTCAGCGCTTCCATCGGCTGACCTCTCCACCCCCACTATCTACCTTACATTACCTTTATAATTATCTACCAGGCGCGACGCACTTCCCTCGAGACAGATGGTCCAAAGATGATCAGTGGGCTTTTTCAGTGAGAACATTCCTATGAAGATCTATTGTCGTCTATATGCTCCTGTCTGCTTTATGTCAAACCTCCCAACATCCTTGATTCCAACTCTAATATCAGTGAAATATTATGTCGTAGGATTTGACTAGCGTCAGATTTCTCTAGCAAACTACTCTGCAAAATCATCGATCAGTTCAAGCATCGATTAACAATCATGCTGAACGATGCCAAGAACAAAATCCCAAGACAACTCAGCTGTGCCGGTTATGTAAACACTTGGTTGAGGACGAACAGCATGCAGTATTTCTTTGCGAAGTAATCTCGGACGACCTGATACAACGGAGAATAGCATTTATTGTGGCAGCAAATCAACTAACGCCTAAATCTTGTTGGGATTTGTTAGAAGGAGATAACAGGTTGGATCTGCTCAGGCTGTTATGTATGCAAGCTGGAAGACATTCTACCTGCTTTTGCAGCTCATGTATACTATACCATACTCTGAAGGAGTTGCACTGGTTGATGTATTCCGTCACCCTGATTCTAATGAGCTTCAATAGGATGGTCCCACAGGATTGTGGATATTGCCAGCGTTTTGTTACCGTCTGCCTCTGGTACCCATATACGTAGGAAATATTATGACATTGTTTAGTATGCCGTCCGAGTATACACACCCAAATACAATTAAAACCTGAATAAAATGAATAAGACTCCCTTCTCCTTGAGCCAGTGAGATCTATGAACTGCCTATGGGTGTTCAGAACGTCAAACCTGTAAGAGGGCTGGGGGTCTTGTCGAGGCTTGATAGTTTGACAGGTCTATCAAACCCCTCGACGGACCGGCGAGTTCCTATTTTGGGACCGTAAAATAGGCATCCATCCATCCATCATCCATCCTATTGTGGCTGTCCGTTGGCCATCTACGTCTGTCTGTTTAAATTGAGCTAGAGAGCCTATTCTTAAGTTTGATTGGCGTACACTTTTGTGCTGATTATGTGTCAGGATTTTCCCGATAAATTGCCACAAGTTTCATATAAGCATTCGGGGTTATTGCACTTACGTATCGATAGATTACTAAGTAATCCGATCTGTTGATATCATTCAGAGCTTTCCTGAAGCTCTGCCATCAATGGATCTCCAATAGGCGCTCGTTGCTTGGGAGGCCGGTGTCATGGACGGCATTGGATGCCACTTAGTCCTGCCGACCCTATAGAAATCAACCTTGTCTTTACCAAATTTTCACACAGGGTTTTATCAACTTTCGTACCAAATATTGAATGTGCTTATTAATGGGATAGCAATACTACGCTATAAATTGGCTGTAGCTATGACCTCCTCTACTTATCTGTCGACCGCTATTGATGACTTCCTCAGACAGCCTTAACACTGCTTCTCATATTCTTTTCTCAGCAGTCCCAGCATGGGGTAAGACTTCCACTTACAGAACTGTGTATATTGCAGAACGCTGACTATGTGTGTTTCCTTACCTCTGTCGACTAGGTCACGTTAGACCGTTCTGCGTGTTGGCAGCACGCCTCGTCTTGGAGAATGATAACGTCGTCGTAACTTTGCTGCTTTCCCTAATCTTCTCGACAAGGCCCAAGCCGAGATTTCTGCTGAGTTCCGGGATCGCGAGACTCAGAGTAGGCGTCGACGTGTTAGGTAGGCGAAATATAGCCATTCTTCAGTAGCATGAGCTTACACAGTGCTTTAGGGTCTTTTCGTCGTATAGTTCCAATGCCGAAGACCCTTTCAGTCTCATGGGCCCGCTCATCCAAACATATCCGGCAATTTACCAAGCTCTTGTTGAGAATAAACCTGTATCCTGTTCTGTGACGAAGACGGTCTTTGACGCCGTATCTCCTCCTGACGTGGTTGTTTTGGATGTGCGTGCATATTCGTTGAAACAAGGGAATATTTAATATACTCATCTGTTTCCAATCCCACATCCAGTTCTTCTCGCATGCCCAGATGTTGGCGACGCGCGCTATTACCGGGCTCTCTGTGCCAATCATCGCGTGGTTGACCGGGCATGTCGCGACAAGCATTCGCTTCTGGGGTCCCCAGAGTCTTGGAGGATACGGTGACATCGAGAGGCAGATTGATGAAGAGGTTGCTCGTACAGGGTCCTCGCGCAAAGAAATAGGAGACAGGGTGAGTCCATTAATATGAATGAGATTTTGATGGGACTGACGAACAAACGGTGAAGTGGTAAAAATAGCGGGACTGCCTGATATGTACGACTGGGAGTATTTCCCTCAAAACGTAAGCCAGTGTGTTCGCAAGTTATCGAGTCGAGCCTGACTAGAGTCTTTGGGATAGCTTCCGTATGAAATGCCGCTCGCCGAGTATATGAAGATAGCCTACGAGTGAGTTGCATAGTTGCACCGTATCTTGCTCTACTGGCAGTATCTCACTTCTGGTATGGAAAAGTGGACTTAAGGAAGTGGACGCGGTTTTCGTCACGTCTACATTTGCCCTCGAGAATGAGTCAATAAACGCGGTTAAGTCCTGGTTATCCGGGTGGAATAAAGAGGTCTACGTTATTGGTCCATTACTACCTTCTGGATATGGGGTTGTCTCGGAAAACGCACGTGGGTCTACGGATACGGAAGAATTTCTTCAAAGAGCAAGGGTAAACTATGGAGACAAATCCGTTACATTGGTAAGTTCCATTATTAAGTCCGATTAGTACGTCTTAAAACTGTCCAGCGCTTAGATCTCGTTCGGAACAGTATTCTGGCCCACGGCGCAAGAATACATCGAAGAAGCCATAGAAGCATTTGTCGAGAAGAATGCTCCTTTCGTAGGTTATGTCCTAGACTCAACTTTAGAACAATCTTTCGACCTTGGCTTCAGATTCTTTGCTATGCTTCTCCGTTCGCCAAAATTTCGGATGATTTGATTAAGAAGATACAGAAATCTGGGATAGGACTCATTTCCAAGTGGTTCCCACAGCAATATATTCTGAACCATCCCGTCAGTATCACGACACTCAGAGAATTCTAACTAACTCACGTCCTGCTCCAAAGGCGACTGGATGGTTCATGACTCATGGAGGACACAACAGTGTCATGGAAAGCTTGGGAAGTGGTATTCCAATGTAAGGATGACGACTTCATAAGCTTTCCAAACAAAAGCTCATTCAGGTTGATAGGATATGTTGGCCGTTTGAAGCCGATCAGCCAGCAGCAGCTGCACATCTTTCCTTGAACCTCAAGGTCGCCTTTGAACTGATTGAAGTTAGAACCAGCGAGAATGGTATGAAGCCTCTGCTGAGGTCTGGACGCCGAGCCAGCGGAACTCGAGGGGCTGTAGGCGTCGAGATCAGACAAGTCATAGGTTCATGTCGAGGCGAAAAAGGACAGGAGCTGCGAAAGAATGCCACAACCCTCAAGGCTGAATTATCAAGGGCTTGGAAGAGGGATGGAATCAGCAGGAGTGAACTGCTGAGGTTTTCGGAGAAACACAATCTTCAGCTCTTGTAGCAATTCGTAGGGCCTTGTATTTTGATGCGTGCAGCGGGGAAATTAAGGTTCTAGTTCTCTGTATGATTTAAAAAATGGTTGATTATTTCTGCGCTGCCTCCAAAGGTCGCAAAGTGTTACATAAAGGAATGGAATGTCGTACATTACATATGTATGTTGGGATACGAGGTAGCCGCCAGGAGAGAAGGATGGAAAGTGACAAGTAAAACAGATACGTTTTGAAAAGCAAGGCCTACATGCGTAAGATCCCCAACTCCATTTACAACTCTACCTTTCACAGCGTACAAAGATGTTCGACTCTAGTAAAAACAAGCCAGTTTTGGAAAATTGGTTTGACCATGGTACGTCTTGAACTTGAACTTTGAAGCTTGCTGGCCATTTCTAAATGATGCGTGATGACGTAATCAAACGCGAAACCGATTCTCAGCTTTGGAAGACTCCGCCAATTGCCTGAGTGTTGCAGCGCGCCCAAGATTGAAGCTATGAAAGGCCACTGCGTAATCTTGTGTTTGATTTATGGTCTAGGAGAGATGTTGGAGATATACTTTTGGAAAACAATTTATCGTCATGACGTGGCAACGGCGATAGCAGAGGGCCACAGAAAGTAGTGGGAGGACGTGGGTCAACGAAGGATGAAGACATGGGGTCTCCAACTTGTACAGAATTTGAAGAGATAGTGTTTAAACTGGTTGAGGTGGAGGTCGACGATCGACTGAGGCTAACGGAAGGTAACCTGTGTTCATAACTTCGTGTACGTATCACGGCCTGCCTGATCAGATCCACTGCATGGTTGATCCGCTTGACACTAGCGTCTAGACCAGTGAGTCTCCTGCAAAAGTAACATTAATGGTGAATGGCAAAAGATACAGAGTATGCCACACACCCAATCTCGTCCAAAGAAAACGCGTCAAGATCATAATTCGAAATAAATCGCTGGACCATTTCAACGCCGATGTATCCTTTTCGCTGAACATGCAGCTTGAAAAGATGTAGATCATCTTCCAGCTGACGCCTGTGCTGCGAGGGATCGTGCATTTTGATATATCCCTTAGGGCCCGATCGAGTCACAGTAGAGGCTGTTGAAGCGTCCCAAGAAAGATAGAAGGGTTCTACCTTTAGATCCGGCGTGCTGGAGCGAGGTTCGTATTTAGGTAAGGATTGATTCGCTGGTGAAGACGAGAAAGGCGGGGACGAATCAGTAGAATTGGATTCTTCCAACAAGTCAATCGCAATGTGATGTAAGGATGTAGAAGGCTTGCGCAGTGAAGAATTCTCTGCGTGAATCGGAGTTTCATGCCTTTGCACATCCGCATCAGCGTTACCGATTGTACCAGTTTGGGCACTCTGGGACATAAGATGTTGTTCCATGAGACGCTGCATGTTTTCCATCCGAGTCTTCAGGGTTTCGTGGTCGCTGCGCAGCGCCTGCATATCCTTATTCGTCTGGGAGCCAGGTTGCACGTTTTCAATATCCTCTAGGCGCTTCAGAAGTTTGGCGATTTCCTGTTCCCGATCAAGGACAGTTCGACACAATTCCTGGGCTTCTCCGATAGCTTTGGTTGCCGCTGCGTCTGATTCACGAACACTGGCCCTAAGGAAACGGACACGGAGGTCGTGTTGTTCGGGCTTAAGATTAAGTTCCGTGATAGTAGTCTTCATATCGGCAACCAGTCCCAAAAGACTCGTGATCTGTCTGCTCTGCGTCTCCACCGTACCCCACAATCTTTCGGCTTCGTTGTTGATATTAATCGCCGCTTCCTGGTATTCTTTCGACATCACTTGCTGTTCGAGAAGATCCAATTTGATCGAATCCACTCGTTTCTCTGCTTCGCGGCAGTCTTCTTCTTTTATCGCTAACTGATCTTGCAGGGTTTGCTGTTGCAGTTTCAGTTGTATGTTTTCTTGTCGAAGGGCGTCGATGTTACTTCGAAGCTCATTCTGCGTCCACCTTTGATCACGTATGACCACCTCGAGTTGTGCGGTTAGCCGCCCGACCTCCTCCCTGAATTTTGGTAGAAAATCTTCATGAAGAGTAGAAAGGTCATATGACGGGGGTTGATTTGGTGTTGGGTGCATGGGCGATTTGACAGGTAAAGATTGAGCGGAAAATAGGGTCGCAGACGGCTCCGCTATTACTGTTGGAAATTCAGAATGGTCGCTTTGGCCAGAGGGCACCTGAACTATGTCCAACGAATGAGAATTCTTTTGGGAAGAGGCTCAGCGGAAGCTGGCTTGGCAGCGGATGACGGTTCAGGTTTTGATATTTGTTTCGCCACCCGTTTCCTAATGAGCTGTTCGAACAATGTCATCCTAGCTGGAGATAGATTGTGTTTGAATCCAACATCTGATTGGCGCCTTGAACATCTTATTCAGCGAGCTGTAAATAATATGTACATTGAATACATACCAGATTTGCGCCATTTCCGTCGGATTTATGTTATATTTCGACGTGAAGTTAAGTGTCATATTCCCACTGATATGTTCGTGCAATTTGACATCTTCCATAAAATTGTGTATATCAGAGTCGACTTTCGCTGGAAGATCGAGAGTGCGATCTTGTACGATCGTGTCAGAGCCGTCGTCGTTATCGCCCAAGTCAACATCGTCCAAAATGTTGCAGTCTTCGGTGGGTACGGACAAAGGTACAGAAGATATCAAGGAGCTGTGTAGACTTCGCACGATATGCAAGCTTGTAGCAAAACTTTTGAAATCGAATAGGCCATTTTTAGTGTCAGCAAGTTGCCTGGTATTGTATACATCAGCCGGAGAGTAATAGAATAAAGATAAGACGAACATCACTTTGAAAAGCGCCTCAAAGGACAGATCGGGTTTCGAGTCCATCAAGGCCGCCATGACCCTGCGTTCTGATAAAAGAGAATTAAAAATTGAAATATATGCGCGTATCGAGATGGTGAACATACTTTGAAGAAATCCGTTAACAGGATTGCATTCCAAAAATATTTCCTTGAGCTTTACCGCGTCGTCGGAGGTTATGGGAGGAAACAAGGGAACAACCTTGGGAACCATTACATCCGGAATACCTTTATCTTAGGCAGAGGGCCCGCTGAGTGGGATTCAACGCGACTGAATAAGAATATCAACAAAAAAACTTACCTTTCTCCAACAAGCTCTCGTCCAAGACTTTCCCAGCCTGAACCCATCCCGTAAGTCGAATGACGACTGCCAGTTCTTCCTTCGATAGCTTCCCGCTACCATCCCTATCCGCAATCGACCATATTTCCCGAAGTTGCTTGAACGATATCCCGCTTTGCTTGAAAATACCAATTGCCGTATCCACGCTCAAAGTATCGGAGCGGTTCCAACTGCCGGTGTTTGTCTCCAAAAGTCGACTGGCGAGGCTCAGCTCATCTGCAGAAGGAAGAAATTTCTGCATGAACGTGGACATAGTTCAAGGGGGATTTACAGAACTTATGGAATTGTGTTGGCCGATAGTCGAGTACCTGTGGCGAGCGATAGTAGGCGATGCCTGTCATATCTGCAGTGCTTTCATTTCTGCCCTGGGAATTTGTTGAACCCTTTTTCTACATTAGTCTGAGTAGGAGTGAGGCGGTGAGCCCCGAGTATATGCTGCCACCGTGGTGGTTGTTGAGAGGAAAGAGCGTGACGTTGACAAATATTCTCGTCGACGGCCTGTTGTCTCCCACATTCCTAGATGCTTTGTATCAACAATAATTCCAACTGACCTCACCTGTATACTCTTCTTTGAAGCACGATGTTTGAAAACGCGCAGAATACGTTGATTTCAGGAGGAACATTCACGACACATACCACTGCCATTGCGCCAAGTGACGGGCGCGAAGGTACTTTCATATCTTTTCTCCCTGATTTCCACTGACTGTCCTATATAAAAGGGCTTTCACTTATCCGTGATAAAATCGCCGTTGGTGCTTTCCACAACTCCGCAGAGCGTTACGATCCACCCAAATGCCATCCCAATACGCGGGGATTGTTCTCAACAAAATCATGGAATGGGTAAGAGATGCGCAGAAACTACTCTTCTTTATGTGGTTGTATGGACCCGCTGGAGCAGGGAAATCTGCGATTGCCCAAACCATCGCGGAGATGTGCTATGCTCAAGGACTCCTGGCCGCCAGCTTCTTTTCTCCAGGAATGTAACGAACCGGAACAACGAATCGCTTCTGATAACCACTATCGTGTATCAACTCGCCATTTCTATCCCCGAGATACGTGAGCGAGTCGGAAAGGTTATCGAACTCGACCCACTCTTACTTTCCAAATCCCTTGAGGCTCAATTACAAGCTCTCGTTGTCGAACCCTTCAACGAAGCTGCGCTCGCTGGCCAACACCTCGCATCCCGCCCCAGGCTCGTCATAATTGATGGCCTAGACGAGTGCGGAGAATCTAAAGCCCAACGCTACATCCTTGATATTCTGCTATCTTCTCTGCAGAAACTCACAGTCCCCCTGTTTTTCTCGTTGCCAGTCGTCCCGATCCTCATATCCGTGATGCTTTCAACCAAGACCTCCTGAACTCCCTGACGACCCGTATAGTTTTAGATGACTCCTATCAACCAGACACTGATATCAGAACATTTCTTCTCTCCAGGTTCGATGACGTCAAACAAAAGCATCCCATTCTCCTTCATCGACGTCCACCGTGGCCATCCATGATGGATATCGAACTTCTAGTGCAGAAATCATCTGGGCAGTTTATCTACGCGTCGACAGTAATGAAATACGTCGATTCTCATCAACATTGGCCTCCAGATAGGCTAGACATCGCATTCGGTCTCTCAATAACAGATGACGATACACCTCTCGCCGAATTGGATCTTTTCTACCAACACATTCTATCTTCCGTTGCTGACATTGACAAAGTTCTCGATATCTTTATGTTCCTCTTACTAGTTCAGTTCTGGGATAAAACTAGGACCGTTATTGAAGATTTTCTCTTCTTCAGGCGGGGCGAGCTAGACGTTATCTTATGCGACCTACACTCTCTAGTGTCAATACCTCTACCAGACGATGACTCAAGCGAGCTCAGAATATTCCATGCTTCCTTTCCTGACTTTCTCCTCGATCGTTCACGCTCTGGAAAGTTCTACATCGACACAGCGAAGGCATCTACGAAGATAGCGCGATATTGCATGAGACATTTCAAGGAACCTACTATCATGTGTCAAGGTACGCAGTTCAACCATGGTTTTACTGAAAGCAATCAACTCGAAATTTTCAGATGAGATCAACCATCATCACCTGCGTGCGCTGTTTATGCTACAGGCAACCACAGCAGAGATAACGGATGAGTTTCTGGACGACATTTGTGACATCGATATGGACGCTCAGTTATTTTTCTGGGCTTCCGATGATAATGTCATCGGCATGTATGAACACGATAACAAAAGGATAATCACCTTTTGATATGGCTGAGCTCTCAGGTTGGTTTATTTCCGTACTCTTTTGTTTTCTGGATTTTCACACTTGAGCGACGTACAAATTTCAGCGTCATCGTGGACGGAGTTTGATGCAGCGTAACGCAAACTGTGTCGATCGATGGCTTCACAGTCAGCTCGAAAATTACCCTCATCAATATTTATTCTGTCTGCTCCTCGCGGCGGGCACCTACACCCAATTTGTTTCCAAAGAAATATTTGCGATTCTGGGACCGGATTCCGTAGCCAAAGCAGACACTAACCCTGATTATCAAAGACCACGCCGGTTTGATCCTCTTCAGATTTACTCTCCGAAGGAAGAATACAAAGACTTCTATACCATATTATCAGATTTTTGAAAGACCCTTTGCGGTCTAAGGAATATCACGTTGATAAAAATCGTTACGCAACACTCTCTATTTTCATCGCGGTCTTTCTGGTTCAAAATATGTGAGTGTAGCCCTTGTTTTATCATTTGTTTCGCACTCACGCATGCCTTCATAGGGAGAAATTTGAAACCTCTGAGCCTGGTTCCCAAATATTGTGAGTAGTGAGAAAGTTCTTTCGGTAGTATGTATGTGACCTGTGTAAAGATCCATAAGAACCAGTCCGGAAGCCCGGAAGCTCGCATGTAATCTACTCATATTCACGCTGCCTCAGTCCTCTAAACTTCCAGAACTCGCCAGAATACTGCAAAGATACAATCCGAGACTAGAATCCACTGATGCACTTGAAGAAGAAACCGAGAAGTCTGTTGATGCCGCATTTGAATATCTCAGGGTAATCCTCTATGCTTTATTCGTCTCATTTACTGGTATTAATATCATTCATTTAGAAATTTAGGGACCGAGGCGAGAAAGATATGCGTTTATGCATTGCCTTTCAAAATCTGAAAAAGAGGTGCCAAGCATCCCTATGCACGCTTATATTACTTGGAGGCCACAATTCCTGCACGATACAGGGTTGGATTACGATGTCATGTATTAATTCTGTAGTAGATATAAAGCCTCCGTCGATTGTGAGGCGAACTGGGAAGCAAGTACGTGGTCAAGGAAAATATTTAATAGTACAGAGTATGTCTTCACACTTAATCATAGAAGACAAGCGCCCTAAGCTCGATCGACTCTCGGAGAGGCGTTCCTTCAGGCGTGGAAGGATCGCTGAATCCAGTGTGCGGAGTGAATATTGCGACACTGCCGTCTTGAATGGAATCAAAGCTAGAGATAATATTAACTACGCAGATGCAGTCGATACTAGTGAAAGGGCGTACCATTTGATCAAAACGACTTCGTCCGGGGTCATTCCATGAAGATATTTCCATTTATAATTCTCGTTGTACTTGACTCCGAGCGTTTCTCCCTCGTGGTCATCGTAAACCAGAGCTACAGGGACTGTGTCATTAGGCCCTACACTCCGGTAATCGCAAAGCGCAAGGGGCCAGTCGATTGCCGGGTGGCTGATGGTCTCCAAAGGTTAATGATCTGGAATCGTTTTTCGAGGAGCTTAGGCGCATCAGAGGCTGGCAGGTGTCGGTGAACACGAGCGATAGATGATTGTGTCGTTTGATCGACATGTACTTGGGCGACAGGCTGGCGGCGATCAGGGCCATCGTCGACTTGTCCGGGACGTCTGCGACGAATGGCTAAGGTTGGAGTTAATTGATATTTGCGATTCGTTGACACGATGACAGGGGCTTACTGTGATCAAACAGCTCTACCCGACTAGCACCTGTCAGCTTTTTGATAAGTTCGATGCTCTCGGGATAATATTGCGAATAGATTTCTTCGTCATTGGTGAAGGATGTGTGCTTGGAAGTGTGGCGGAAGTATTGGAAGCCGGTGGTATCGAGGGATACAGTGTCCTCCTTTCCACGCAAATTCTCGACGACTACATCCTTCTCCTCACGAGTGAAATTCTTCTTCCGCTCCCCAGTAGAAGCATCGGCGTTGATGTGCTGGTATGCTCGAGCCCCTCCTTCAGGAGGGACAAAGTATAGGAGCTTTGCGGTAGTCGAGACAGGGGTATCGTTAGGTGCCGACATTGGTCTTGTTACTGAAGTGTGGGAAACGGTGGGTAGGTGCTGAATGATCGATCATAGCAGAATGGTCTTCCTTATATATTCGTTTCTGCTGTAAATTAGTAAACCCAGAGATGCTTATTATAATCGTAATGGGTGAGAAAGACGATGATAAAATGGCAGTTCGTGTGAGTCCATTTACCGCAAGTCTTGCGTGCTCGATCCTGATAGGGGCTGCTGATGTGAGCTGCTGCGAATGGGGCGAATTGCTTACCAAGGCAATCTATCCCTCAAAATACGGTGATAGCGGGCTGTATATTTTAAAACGATTGTAGTTAACCTTGAACCGTCGGCTGTTTAATCTGTAAAACAAGCGCCCCATTGAGTAGTAGCAGACAAATCGGGTCCTTTTAGCAGGGCACTGGAGGCTCTTATTATCCTTGTCACCTTTGGTTACTTTTTCAATTCATCCAAAGACCAGGAAATTCTGGATAAATAAGATATAAGTAACGCCTATTAGTTTGTAAGCTAATTGCCTTCGCAGTCACTGAGCCTCGGAGTAACAATAACCCACCATGCCCGAAGATTGGTGAGGTGCTAAGGGCTTTCTCGGTGCTGTATGACATATTCAACTTGGAAACCAAAGCTTTAAGACCAAACTCATGATTACATCCAAGATGGAAAACAATTTATCATGCTTGTTAATAGACCGTGGACACCTGCGGACAAGGCTTAATGCTTAGCAGTCTGCGATACACATCCAAATAAATCGAAGAGAAGGTGTCAATTGAACCCCATGCCTTTCTGAAAACTTACTGACGTGCCTTGAAAGAGAGGATAACAGGAGGGCAATTGATATATTTAAACGGACAGTCTGAGTAAACTATATATAGCTGGCTAAGAAGAATGAAACCCCGAAGCCCGCTGGTCGAGCAATGTCAAAGGGAGCTTATCAATGCTTTCCAGAACGAACGCTACGGGTGTGCATGCTCGCCCACACGACTACCTCGACGATCTGGAATCATTCTTCAATGAACGTCTGCAGCAGGAACCCCTCATGCTTAACTGCTGGGAATAAGACCTCCTCGTTGCCGGCATGAAGACGAAAATCTTACTCGACCCCACTCTCGATGCAACACCATATTTTGAGTGCCTTTTGGGATATTTCTCTCGTTAGCATCATTCCTCTTCGACCATGCCCGTAGGAAGGAACAAGAAAGCCTTATGAGCCTCTCAGCCACCTCCGATGCGCAGTACGACATCTTCTGGGCTCTATAGACCAAGCGATCATAGCTTGGGGGTCGGAGAATCCAGATTCCATCGTCGATGCACCACTCGAAACACTTCCTGACCCAGTCACCCCTCCCTATTCCAACCACTCACATGGTAACAAGCACTCAACGCAGGCTAAGAAGTAATGAAAGAGAGTTCTTCGGATGACGGTCTCTTTTATATTCATTACCTTTTATAATTTCATCTTACTTTCGCCGTTGTGGGCTGAAGCCTACAGGGGAGAAACCGTAAAGACGCTTCCCAGAAGATAGCTCAAATTCCTGTTTCCAAAATTCTCCTAGTTTTAGATTACACGACTACTCGTCACCCTGTGTTTTATTGTGTACCGTCAGTACCTACGAGAAGAACAAAAGCAGAGACAGGTGATTGATTCTATGGTGCCGACAAGGTTTAGAGCAATCCCAATCCCTGGGTGCTACGTTTTACGTAGTGTCATTATGTTCAGTAGATTGAAATACAAGCACATTGACTGACTGAATGTATTACAATAGTACACTTCTCCAGTACATCAATCACTGCGATAATACTGAAGTATCGTGGAAGGACTCAAAGCTTTTATTCGCCTTCCACAAAGAGAGTGAGCTGTAATCAACTTACAAAGCACACGGAGATAGCAACCGAGTTACGAGTTCTTTACGTAAGTAAAGACTCGTTCTTTAACTCAGGATTCAACGGCGTCACAACTCCTGTGATCGCCAACGTGATTTTCAACAACGTGATGTGACCTTGTAACGTAACACGTGAATTTGTAATTTACTTGTATTGTGGGCTGAGGCTTTGCCCGGCATTACGAGTCCTTTTTATTTTTACACTGTATTCTTTGAGTCTCGGCATTGGAAATTATAGTATTTGTACCAGAACCTAAAGAAAAATATATTATATAATTGTTATTTCTTATATTATCAATGGTACTAAATTGTTGAATCCACCTCTGTCAGCCTTAGATCCAAACAGAACATCAAACTTACATAAAAGGGAATAAATCAAATGGTCAAATGAGGAGTTGAACAGCAGACAGTCATAGGTGTGTCCAAAGAATGTGATTAGTTTGGTGGGATATATTTTATGAACTATACATCTTAACAAAAGGGAAAAATTAGTAAGTGGGGAATGAGTTAGAGAGGAATTAGCAAAAGTGATGTAAGTAATTGATGTGTGTAAGTGAAAGAGTTGAACTCTGAATCACACAGAGAACACAATTCAGAGTGCATGCAAAGCTTATCAGATGGGCTCATGAACTACCATTGTGAATAAAAGAATTGAATTCTTGAGTAAATTTAAGTGATTTCTTCTTTTTCTCCACCAATAACTCTTTGTTACAATACTACTTGCTTCAATTTCAAACAGCTCTATACACTTTCATGTGTTCTACTGAGCAAGAGAATTCTCAGACTAAAGATAAGAGTTCTATTATGCAATAATAGGATTCTATTAAACATTGGCTCAGTTTTTTGCAGCATTGGCTGCTTCTTTATTACAATATCTGGAGAATTTTAAAACATTTTGAACTTCAGGTTAGTAGAATTTTTCAATATATTCCTACCACACTAACAGGCAGCCAATGCATCCTCATACACACCACATTTTCTGTTGACACCATTGCTGTCTCTTTCTGTATTTTTGGCTCCATCACTATAGCAGTCATTGACTTAGAAAAGAAACAGATATGTTATTGATTGTAGTTGTCCTTGGCAAATGGTATCATTAGTAGAGACATAACACATTAAAGTTACAGATCACAGCAATAGGACTATACAGATTTCAAAATATGCTGAAACACTAACAAATATTCTTGTTAGGCACAACCAAACATTACAGAAAGAAATAGTCTACCCGCCAAAATGTCTATTCAATTATTGGAGTGAACAATATATCAATATATCAAAGTCCAAAGAACAGAAAAAAAAGGATACAAAACAGATACAAGATACTATAGAATATAAAAATATAGTCAAATACTGAGGACATAATATCAAGTTTGAATACACCAAGTTTCATTGTTCACAGTAAGGAAGAGGTTAAAAGAAGAAAAACAAAGGTGTCATATAATATAGCAACATATACATGACAGAATCACAAACAATACAAACATCAAGACAACAACCACAGTCCATAGACCCCAGCTATGACTTGATAGAGGCCAAGGCCACATCGGAGCAGGTGTACACAGATGCACAGCACAATGTGAAGACATTGTTGACAGGATGACAACTACCACATGGTGTTTGTCAAGCAACTGCATTCATGGCATGTAACAAGAAAACTAAAGATGATAAAAAGATACTCACCACATAACAGCATGAAACATGTCAAACCAGTGGCATTTAAGACTGGAGACATAGTATGGGTCACTATGTCCTTTGTAGCATATGTGAACAAGGACAATACTGCATCAATAAACATTGTGCTGAAGGCATTGACATTGATAGAAGAGAAGATAGGCAACTTCTATGGCCTCACATTGAAACAAATTGTATTGCTATACAATGATATCAAAACAAATCCAATCAGAAACATGAAGCAGACTCACTGAAGACAATGCAGAAGATCATCATCATCAAAAGAAAGAGAGTATTTGATGAAGAGAAGAACATGTACCACAGCATGGAACACATGTTCATCAGCAGCTGAACAGTGTCCATATAGGCAACATGTTACGATCTCAAGTTAGAATCATGCAGTGTGCGTAATCTAACCACCAATCATTTACAAGAACAAGTTCAAGTTCGAGTTGAGCAGGTTAAGCAGGTTGGATTCTCAAGAACTAGCTAAAGAATACTGTGGATCCCTCCTCGCATAAATACTACAAACTGTACAGCTAGTTGAAACGAGATTGAATGTTCATCAGCAGATGTATATAAGAATAGAGGAAACAGATCAAGCGTTCATCAAGAGATGTATCATAAAAGATGGAAGTGAAAGTCCATCAGAGATAAGATGGAGTTTGGTAGAATGATAGAAAGCAAGTTCATCAGAACATACGATGATGTATCAATGATGTGAAAGATGACAAAGAAAAGGAAAGGAAAAGAAAAGAAAAAGAAAAGGAAAAGGAAAAAGAAAAAGACTTGTCATAACACAACACATGTCAACTATTACAATCAATATTACATATTTGACATGTAGCACTACATATAATTTAATGTGCATATAGCACTATTGTTATAGTATATTTGCATTCTGTAGATCCCTTTGCCCTTGTTCCAAAATTCCAGCTCAAGACTGTTTCATTCTCTTCTCTTAAAGAACTGACCAAATCGGCTGTACAATACACATTTAGGTAGTTAATTAATCCATCTAGATAGTGGACACTTTCTTTTCTTGAAATTACATGTGATTTCCTCTTTAAATATGAATAGCAAGATTGCAGAAGGAAGCAATGCCTGTTTAAGCATCTCCAATAACTGAGCATTGCAGAGTCCACTTAGAATAAAACAAGCATCAGTCCTTGGCCAGATAACAAACTAGTAGTGTAGAACTTTACAGAATATGCTTGACAGTTGTAGAAATACTTTCCTGTATTTAAGAGAGTTCAAATGAGGCCAGAAGAATCTTAACTCATTTTACTACCCATTCTTTGTGTGAACTTTCACAAGATATTCATAAAACTTGAACTCATTAAAGTCTCAAGCTTCTGAACCACAAATTGCACAAAACATTACACTTACAGCTGAATCACCCTCTGAAGGACCACCTTTATTTTTACTACTCAATCTATTTCCTAGGTCTAGAGATACCCATTATGCTACTAGATATCTTACTTAGGATAAATTCAATCTTATCTAAGTGTTCAGATACATCTTAAAGCATGTATTCAAGGATCAATACACCAATCATTATATAAGTCATAACAACTATAGACTTGGAATGAGACTTACAAATACTATTTTTTTTGTAGACAGTAGCAGTAAATAATACTATCAATATACACAGAAGCCAGTTATACATGTAAGGACTATATGAAATTATTGACAGATGACACAAGAGACTAATAATATGTTGCACCAAAAACACTGCTAAACTGTAGTCAGATCAAACATCTACTTGGCATTACAAAAAGTGACTGAGCACCATGTGATTTTATATTCACAATGGATATTCATGTTAAGGCTATTTTAAAAACAAAGGATGGTCATATACCTTTCTAAATTTGCTGAAGCACTCATGTATATATATTCTTTATTATCTATAATTTTTGAAGTTCTACATTTCCTTGTTCACTCAAAATTGTGAGTGAACAAACATGTCAATGAAGAGTTTTAATATGTATGTCATGCAGTGCTCAGTCACTTTTTGTAATGCTGAGTAAGGATATACACTATATAGGACTGCATATCAACACCAACAAGAGTATAAAACTGTAGAAAGACATGCAGGAAAATAAGCAGACATATCCCAAGGGCAATGGGGAGACAACAATGATGGGGAAGGAAAGAGAAAGAAAGAAACAGATTTCCCTCATGTGTCTGTATAGCCCCACGCTGCAAAAATATTCGGAGTCAACCGAGCGACTACAATCACCACGTGCAATACAATCCATAAAAGAAAAATGTTTGAGCCTAAGGCTATATCCTCGTGCCACCAATAGAAGCGGAAATAACCAAGCGGCCAAATATGATCAGATTTAAATATAAATATCACGTGAAAACATTAACTAAAGAGGAAATACTTTCGGGCCTTCTATCCCCTTCTGATCTCCCAATCAATCAATTTGTCAACATCAGCCAATCAGCGATTATAACATATGCCGCCAAAAAATTTAATATATTATTATTTATCGTTATCGTATCATATCGGTCTGTCGGAGTAAGCAGCTGAAAATGCTACTTTTTGAGTAACACGTGCTTAATGTTACAAGGTCACATCACATTATAAAATAAATCACGTTATCGAAGATAGATTTTGTGACAACAGCAGGGGTCCCTGGTTAAAGAACGAGTCTATTACTACGTAATAGGACTCGTAAAAGATGTCATCATAATTATAGGCCCACCCTTTTGAGGGCATCTCATCCACTGCGAGCAAAGTTCGCCGAACCGGTTCGGCGAACCGCGGACCTCGAACTGCGAACTTGTTTGTACCACTGCCTCTGGAACATACAGAATACGGCATGGCGGCCACCCAGAGTCACACGGCATCAACACGGCATGGCCTTGCCACACTAGCGCACAAAGCGCTTTGACGTTACAACACTTGTGCGACGCTTTGATGCCAATGCATACACATTGACTTGGCCTTTTAGGTATATAAAGTAGACAGATATTTACAATAGATAAATATCTCTCCCTTCACATTCTTGGTATACATGGAGCTTATTGACCTTGCTATTATACTGTCAAAGCAACCCTTTCTTGCAAAGAACCTTACACTAGAAGAACTCAATGGGTTCTTAGACCTTGCCTGTCTATTAAAGCCATTGCTCTCTCTATACTCCCCTTCCTTGAATATTGTACCAGAGCATCTGCCTGCTCACGTCCATGAATTTATTTGTGTTTCTCTAAATATAGGTGGTAACTGCTTAAAGCTTGCATGGGAGAAACTTCGGGATGTTGCCTGGGCCCAAGAGCATAATTACCACGTGATGCAGTCTCTTGCTCATAAATATATACAGCTATTTTTGGATCATGGACTTTGTCGAGGAATAGGTGAGTCTCATTCAATGACTTGATAAATAAAAATATCATTAAACAGTGAGCTCTATTGCAGCATACTATGACTTTTATCCCCTACTAGTGTATGTCTTGAATGCATACAACCTATACGTGGGGCTGGAGATTTCCTCAAGGAAAGAAAGCTTACTCAATCAATCACTATCTCGACCACCGTCTTCACACAGGATTTTGGCGCTATTCCTGGTCAATCAACCTCTCTATACTGTGATAAATGCTTCACTCGCTATCACCCTACCTATTATATTCATAGCCAGGCATCTAAGCGCACATACTATAAGGATTTATCCTTTGAATTTCTTCACATTGCCACGCATGCATTTATATCTACTCGTACATGTGAGCTCTTTTCAACTATGATGGTGACAGCATGGTGAGTGTATTTTCTGTACTGTGGAATAATGGCTAATGCATTATTTTAAATATTACTAATAGGACATCTGCCACAAACTGTGCTCGCATTTACAATGAAGGAATCACACTCAAGGCACTCACTCACTCACTACCGGCTGTACACAAGAAATCCCTCAAACTTGACGTTGAAGATGTCTGGATTAGCTTGTTTACGTACTGGCTTCTAGAAGACTGCTCATTATCTGGATCAGTTCTCGAGATTAATCACAAAGAAAAATCTGAATTCAGTCGCCTACTACCAGCTCTACAAGCTCGTAATGCACGTATGATAGGACCTGGGCAAGAAGAATGGAATCATGCATGTGAGCTCTGCTGCTGGATTCAAACACTGCCTGATGGGACAAAAAGTAAGAACCTGTGCATAATTTTGTTGAGTGAATTTAATCCTGTTTTGCATTTTTAGGCTACCTTCGGTCAAATGTTGTTGATGGTGTAACAATTGGGCATCCATGCTGTGCAATCCATGACTGTAGTATCCCTTTGGAATCTCCAAAACATCGGTTTTGTCCCACACACAAGGATGAAGTTAAAGAATCTGCCGTCGTTTCATGTCGCAATGATATACAGGAAGGATACTGTACCTGCAGTCTACCTGATCACCGAAAGGTTGAGGACTACCTTCACTTTAAAAACAAAGCCATGTTTCAATTAAAGCATCGATTGGCACGCTTGAAGGTCATGCAACCAGCAGATGCTCTATCAGCTGACCCAGATCAACCCTCAGATGAATCCGAACCTACAAATCTACACAACGATGAAGAGGAAGAACTTGATGTAGAGCTTGATGGAATAGAAGGTGGTGTAGCTACCCAGGAATGTACAGGAAAGCCTGAGAGTGGGAATCGCAAGCTTCGGGTCCGTTTTGGTCGCAGATGTACTCATAATGAAGAATTATGTGTAGCCTCCTGTGGCATTATTTGGGGACGAGCAACCTTTTTGGATCAGAAGCTCTCAATGGTGTGAGAGTAAGCCCCATTATTAATTTCTATGAACTGAGCACGGGCGCTAATACTGCTGTTATGTGCTAGACATTTTGATGAGATTATTTCCTACAAAAAAGTCGGCTCCCCGGTGTAATTTGGCATGACAATAACTGTAAGATGAGAGGAATGCTGAATAAAGATCAAGATCTTTATTTACGCCACTACTTTGACGATATTGCACTTCCTGTGGATGTATTTCATTTCAAATGCAAACACAAGGTCAGTGATGTAGAGTGCAATATATACTGTAACCCGTGTCGATGGAAGGAGTTGCGAACCGATGATGGTGAGTGGCGATTTAACTCATCAGCAGAAGAGCAGGCCAATGGTTGGTTTGGAGGATACCAATCTATTGTCCGAGAAATGTAAGTTGATAGGTACAACTTTTTTTGGATGAAATGATTGCACGTAGGAACAGGATGATTGTTGCAGAGCTTAAACGCAAGCTTCATGCGCCTTTCAAGATTCCCTCGTAGTTCATTACTCAGTGAAAAATAGTGTAGTAGTTAGACATATAATTTTGTTTGACTGAGAACTACACATAGACAAAGACAAACAGTAGAAAGAAAGACTTGCAAGGCGGTCAATGGAAATCATCCAATTTAATAATAATAAACCACTGTGCAGTTTGGTAGAGATGTAAGGCACAACCTCCAATCATTTACTGCGAAGATAGTTGAGCATGTTCCCATCTCCCAGGGCATGAGCATGAGATCACCCCACCCCTCCTTGCTCACGCCGCGCCCCATGTGGCCAATGTGGTGCACATACATGTCTTTCCCGTTCGGGCACCCGACCTGTATGACACACATGACGCCAGGGTAGTCAACGCCGCACGCAGACACGTTGGACATGATGAAGATGGAGAATGGCGCGGCGGATGTACAGAAGGACTGCAAAACACGCTGGCGCATCTTTATGTCCCACTTCAAGTGGATCTTGAACAGCGCGATGTGCGACTGCAGCATGGGAAGCATGGCGAGGGATTTGCAGAGCAGGGTGGTGTGCTTAGGAAGATGATGATTTTGGAGGAGGAGGGCTTGCACCAGCGGTGGATGCGCATTGCATCTGCATGGGGGTGCTGAGCTTGCCAGGGTACGTGAGGCAGCAGTGATAACAATGAATGACAATGAGTGAATAGACGAGTCAGAATGTGAAAGATGAAAATGAAAATAAAGGGCGAGGAACGAGGAACGAAAAAAGAAAACTACAACTGATTTAAAGCAAAAACACACAGAGAGAAATGAAGAAAATGGCAAGAAGCATGGAAAGAATGAGGGTACCCAAATCCACTACCACAGCATAGCGTAGCACGATGACAATGACAACTTACTTCAACCCAAACCCATCACAACTCAACTCCAACTCCAAATCCCATCGCACAATTACGAACTTCCCACAGTATCCCCTGCAGCATCCCCAGCGCCATTCGTCGGCATCGGCATTGACACATGCTGCTGCTGTTGCACAGGTTGTGGGATCTGCTGCTGCTGCTGCTGCTGATGGTGCTGATGGTGCTGGACAGGCTGAGCAAACATTGACATGGGCATGGGCAACAGTTGCGGCTGTGGCGGGTACCTCGAATACACAGGCCACTGGTACGGCACGTGGCCATACCCAGGCGAAGCGGCGGCGGCAGGTAATACGAGTAGTATGGCTGTGGAGGCACAGGCGGGGGGTGCTGCTGGGCATGGGGAGGCTGAGAAGGAGGAGGCAGAGGGGCTGGGGGCTGCTGCGTGCCCCCACCCCCGCCCCCTGCTTGTGCTCCTGCATTCAATGGATCACTGCCATGCACCTGCGCTACGGATGGGTGCAGGTGGTGGGATGGGAGAGCGGGCGCAGATGCTGCCGCTGCTGCGGGCAGGTGAAGGTGCGGATGAGGGTGCGGATGGGGGATGAGGATGCTGTCTGACTGAGAGGACTTGGTGTTCCTGTGAGCACGTTTGGTAACGGGCGGCGAAGCTGTATGGTTCATATCGCTTCCCACGTTTGTTGGAGCTCTCTGTAATGCGGCCTTTGGTCAGAAGAGGGATTCCGCAGGATAGTGGGGCTGTGACAATCGAAGGGGAGTTCTCAATGTTGTGTGCTTCACCATGGTATCAGAGGATGCCATCGACGCCTCGTTTGACTTTGGGTGGATTCGAAAATGCATCTTGTCCAGGTATTCTTGGCTGATATTGAGAGAAGCGAGTGAAGGCGGGGAAGAGGGCAAGCGAAGGCGACCATTCTCAATGTCTTCAATCTTGTAATATGAAATCAGATGTTGGGCAACGCCGCTATTGCCCAGAATGCGACTGGGGCTCCAGAAGAAGCCATCTGTCCATCGCTTGATGCCGCTCTCGTCCTCATCAAATATGAACACTGAGCCCGAGGTGATCATCTTGCGCTCAGAATCAACAAGCCTATGAGTTACTCGGGGTATCAGCCCCCTCCTTGTGGCCTCGAGGATGAGAAGGGTGTCGCTGGTGGTCTCTATCCAGCCGGACCAAGGGGGCTCTGTCCAGGCTGAGGAGGACTGCTGGGTGGACGCCTGTTGGCCTGCAGACATGGTGGACGGCTTACGGTCACTATTGGGGACGATGAGGATAAATTGAAGATAAAGATTGGAAATAAGATGATCAGCGACTGGTATTAGAGTTTCTGATGAGGACTTTAAAGTTGGCTTACCGTTGGAGTGGATCTGTACTTCTCATTGATTCAACTCCTTTGACCAGATCCTAATAGACCAAAGACCAGTAAGCAAGACCATATATTTATCACATTATGTGCAGCAGGACATTGGATCTAATTTAATCAGAATCAGAATCAAGAGTGAGGTCAATCACTTCGCACTTGGCGGTCACAGAATATGAAGCCTCCAAATCATTTGCTAAGCTAATGGACACCTCAACAGGCTCTGGTTTGATCTCCAGGGTAAGGTCAATAATTTCTGAGGACTTTGAGTGTTCCGCTGTTGAGACAGATGCCTCCGGATGCTCGAATTTGACATGATTACTATCATGATGTGTATCCAACCATTCAAAGAAATCCATTGTGGTTCTGGCCTGGATCCAGTGAGTATACATTTTCTTTATTGCTATATATTCCTTGGGTGTTGATGATGTTTTCTTCAGTACGTCAAGAAATGCCTTGCTTTCTCTATCACATGGATGCATCAATGAGCCAAACAACTGGCTTTCATGAAGAACTTTGACTGTGTCAGGAGCAGATATACGGAGGTCTTGTTGGATTAATAGTGATGTTACTTCAGAAAGCAGTACACGGCGAATAAACACGGTGTATGGAAGTGATATATCTTCCAGGCCATCAAATACATCCAAGGGGCAAATGGATTTAAGTACAAGAAGGATGATTTGATATTCTTCATCGCCATAGCTGTAGAGATATATCAGTTAATTATTAACATAGACATTACACTGAAAACTTACTATCCAGCAGAAGATATTGTGTGGGGAGAAGTATCATCCTGAGTAAGTTCAGCTATGGCATTATTATAGAACGAACACTCTTGTGGCTCTTCAATCATTCCTAATATTTCTGTCTCAAAATCTTTGAGCCGGTCGTAAAGTGCACCAAAATTAACCGTTATTGGCCACTTATTTTGGTGAGCTATTGGGATATAAATTGATTCTGTTTTATGCCGATCACAGAAAGCCAAAATTTTAGACACTGGTGTATTTAGTGCAGGTTTACGATGGTTAATGTTGGCAGAGGTTGGCATAGGAAGCGAAATATTCCATAGAGAGCTCAACATAGCATCAAGTCTTCCAGAACGAAATGTTTCCATTGAGCGATCACAAAAAGGGCATAGGCTGCTAGAGGATATCAAGTGTATATCAGGTGCAGATTCATCAGATTCTATTTCTGAGTGTGCGGCAGCCTGAGTCTCCTCACTGTCCTCAACATAGATTGATGTACTTGGCTGACACTGATCCAGTCGAGTATCTGCAAGCAGAGTGGGATCTATATTTGAATTTTCATCCTCGATTGGTGGCAACCTGAGATACTCTGGAGTAGGAGACTTGGAATCATGACCACTCTCCAATTCCTGTTTGAATTTCGAAAAGACCATCTTCTGTTTGACCATATGTGATGTACTTTTTTTAGTAGCTCACCGGCACTCTGCCAGATACTCTTGTATTTGCACACTGTGGTTTTCTTGTATTCAATTCCCACAAAAGCCAGAGTAAAAGAGTCTTTCTCAGGCTTCCGTTCTCGCTGAAATGCTTCCAGACGAGCTGTTCCGGCAGCATATTCAGCAACAGAGTAATCCAAAGCCCACAGCTTCTTTGTGGATGGTTTTTTGCCTTGGAAATAACACCAGACAATGCACCAGAGCCTGAATGAGTCGCAGCAATAGATGGTTGACAGTGTCCAGATTCTTGAGTGACAAATTCACGATGGGTGGATATAGTGCTAGAGGAGTCCAAAATAGTAGCAGGAATAAGGGCCATTGGAGGAGTGTATGTTGTGGAATAAGTTGCAGACAAGTTGGAATCTGTGAGATGTGGCGTAGTACTTAGAGATGACATAGAAGTTGGGCTAGCAATTTGACGTGTTGATGAAACATCATTATCAATATCTGTCCAAGGGGATTTCTTCAACGGTGACACTAAGATTTGTCCAGATCTTTTATTTGTTGTTGGGGCGACAAGATGGTTGTAGCTCAATTTCCTTTTCCAAACCTGGGCAATCAGTAAGTGAAGTTAAGAGGCTGGGTCGTAAGCAAAAGAACTCATTGGTCTCTTTCAATTGGAATAACAGTGTCAATGTACACTGTTGTCCATGGCTCTCCATTATAATAATCAATGCATGAGTCTGGTGTTAATTTAGCCTCATGTACAAGGTCAATGACACTTGATAGACGCAAATTTGGAAACGTATCAACAAACCACTTCAATTTAAGGGGTTCTTCCCGTTCTAAGTGACAAATGTGTTAAAATAATTATAGCACAAGAAATATTTGTATTCACCTTGTAATAAACTACAAGAAGACATGTTTTACGTCTTCGCTCATCTATTTCCTGCTGTTGAACTTTTAAAGATTTGATACAGGCTTTCTCACGCTGGGACTCTTCATATGGACGTGCCCAGTCAGCGTTCAAGGGCTGGGCTAGAGGCTTTGCACGAGGCTGAATAGTTGGTGGTGGTGGTTGGGTTGTACAAGGTTGAATAATCATTGACTGGGTTGCAGGAGGCTGAGTGTTGATCAATATCTGTGAATCTTGGGTATTTGATGGCGGAGAAATGGGTGGCTGGGTTAGTGGATATGGCTGAGTGGACGGAATGGGGGTGTAATAAGCAGGAGACTGTGTAACAGGAGGACCAGGCACTATGGCAGGCAAATTTACATCGCAAACAGCAGGTTGTGCAATGAGAGGGTTGGGTATAGAAATATGCAAAGGGTTTACAACAGGAACCACTGCCTCTTGATTATGTGTGGTACAGCGCTCACATTGTACTCCATCCTGCTCTGCTTGAAGATAGGCATGCTTACAACAATTTAAACATTTACGCTCAATGCAGTTCTTGCTTCCTTGCGTACGTGCACGAGAAACCTTAGTGACACATTCTTCATTAGCACAGAGCACTTTTCCATTCTGAGTCTGGGGTATCTCTGCAACAGGGGATGGTGGTCAAAGAAGATGAACGCCTCCATGAATTAGTGCAAGCCATGGATCCAATATCCTTCGCACAAGGGCCTCTGCATCTGCAAAGTTATAGGGATCTGTGTGGAAGACGGTGTAGAAACAGTCCTTATTCAAACACTACACATGAAAGAAAGTTAGCAATTAAGAGGGTGAGATGTGATCCTAGAAGCGTACTGTTTGAACTACTGATCCCTGCAAGTTCTGTCAGTCAACATCTCCCTTCCCTTGTATACTCGCACTGTTCCCATGGGCTGTGTACAACGGTCACACCTATTCTTGAGAACAATGTTGGGATCAGGCATGTACACAGTGCAGTTGAGGATGTGAAAAATAATACAGAAGTGAGCATGTCGTTTAGCGAGTGCCTCACCTTTATACTCTGCATTTTACTCATTTTTTGTGGCATTAAGACTTCAGAGACACAGACAGATGATGGCATAACAGCCCAAATGAGATACATTGGTCCAACACATATATATGATATGGTAATTACGGACACCGACAGCGAGAGAAGAGGCTCGCAGTGCCGCATACGAGAGGGAGAGACGGTGGCGATGGGAAATGTGGCACAACTTGTTTGGCCACTGCTGTGCCACATTACTCAATGCAAACAAGTTCGCGGTCCACGGTTCGCCTTAGAAATGGAGGTTTGCGGTTTGCGGTTCGAGGTTCGGGGTTCGAGGTTCGCGCACCAGGTCCTGCGAACTTTGCTCGCAATGGGCAAGACTTTCTGACCCTTTTGGTTATAATTTGCATGTGATATCCACGCTTTGTTCGCTCAGTTACTTCCGTGTTTCTTTTGCAGCATGGGGCAATAGCAATGCCTGTGGGAAAATCCCTTTCATTCCTTCTCTTTCCTTTCCATATCATTGCTGCCTCCCTATTGTCCTTGGGGTATGTTTACTTGTTTTTCTGCATAATATTTCTTTTGGCTTGTTGTTAATTGTGTTGGTATATAGTCTTACATAGTGTATATGCTTAGCTTTTCAGTTTTACTGTAGTTTAGTAGTTAGGGAACTGCACGGGTTAAGTGCGAGTAAATGACGGTTTTTAATTTTAATAAAATAGACACAAATTTTATCCAATTTTTACAATTTATTTCATGCAAATCGGTTGAGAACTCACCAAGTTATGCCCTCTGCAAGTTTGGGGCACTTAGGTCATGCAATGAGCTCAACATTGATGGCGGGTATGCCAAATTTGGAAATTCGACAAATTAGGTGATCACAGCCCGGAAATCGTGATGTCATGGCATCAGTTTGCTTTGCTTTTGGCTCAAACTTGGTAGGAATGTAGCTCACTTGATTCCGCACCGATTTGCATAAAAATTGCAAAAAAAGTAAAATTTGTCTCTACAAGTTGATTACATAAAAACCTATTGAAAATATATGGGTAACCCGTGCAGTTCCCTTCCAATGACAAATCCAATCAATAATCTGCCTGATACTTTTCTAAGTTGACAGCTGCTGTGGCAATGGAGACTACAATCACAGGAAGATTAGAGATGGTGATGGTGTCAGCAGAGTTTGTGGTGTGTGAGGGTGCATCAGCTGTCTGTGAGTATGATGGGAATACATTAAGAGAACCTGACTGACCTGCCAAAGTTCCAAGTGGTTTGACATTCTCTGTGTATTGAGATAACAAAGCAGCCAATGCTGCAAAATATGAGGTACTATTCAATAGAATCTTATTATTACATAATGAAACTCTTATCTATAGTCTGAGTATTCTCTTGCTCAGTAGAAGACATTAAACATATGGATTTGTTTGAATTTGAAGCAGTATTAGAACAAGGATATATCAGTTGAGGAAGAAGAAGAAAAAACTAAGCTTACTAAAGAATTTGATCCTCATTATTCACAACAGTTTTTGCATGCCCATCTGATAAACTTTATGTGCACTTCAATCTTGTTCTCTTGGTGATTTGGAGTTTGACTCTTTCTCTCTTACACATACCAATTACAAGGGAGTACTGGGATTATGATCTGTGACCCAAGGTAAGGGGAGGAGGCTGGAGGCCTTAAAAATTTATTTTTAGTGGGTGAAGCATGATATCTGGGCCAATGGAAAGCAGTTGACTTCCTTTCAAGATTTAAGTGGTACAAACACACTGTAGAAGTCATTTTGGGGTGTAAATAAATTTGTATTTTATTTTATCCATGATGGCAGTGAGTTCCATGGCTTCTGTCTGACATAAAAATGGTGCAAATCTGTTTGAATGCATCTGCAAACTGCTTAGGATGGTTTACCTGATTTTTTATGACCCTCAAGTACCCAATCTGACATATGATGTATCTCATATGTCAAAAATCTGGTTGCATATTTTTTATTCCCATCAAAACATACCCTATATAGAAGGAGGGGGAGGAGGGGGTCCACAGTGCCACAGAAAAATATCTACCCCAGGTGGTTTCTGAAATCCCAGTGCCCCCTTGACCAATTATTTATATCACTTTTGTTAATTCCTTTTAAAATTACTTTCCCTTATTAATTTTTACCTTTAGTAAAGATGTAAGCTTCATGAAATATATCCCACCAAAGTAATTGTGATTTTCAGGTGCACCTATGACTATCCCTTGTTCAACTCCTCAGTTGATCACCTGACTTGTTCTCTTTAGATAAATTTGATGTCTAGTTTAATTCTAAGGCTAATAGATTTGACAATTCACATAAATCACTTGCTCTTGCTAATGTCACATGAATTTGCTGCAAGTAACCAGTAACTGGCTGACATGTGATTAAATTATTGTGAATCATGATTATTAATAATAAAATAACAATTATTATGATATATATTTTATTGCAAATTCAGGTGTAAAAAAATAGAAAGAACTCGTTAATGCCAGGCAAAGCCTCGGCCCTCACCACAAGTATCATGTCCGTAGTCGACCTGAGTGTGACAGTAGTGACTATCATGACTGCGGAGTTTCGATAGCTTCGTACTGACACATGGAATGTATATGATAGTGAGGCTTAAGCACTGAATAGACAGGTATAATTGCTAGTTATTCACTGGGAATTGTATCTAGAACATGGCCTGTATTTATACTGTAGAATAGTGTCCTAAGACTATGTAAAAGGGTCTAGATAAAAGAGGTCATATTCAGGGTTATTGGTGAGGAATGGTTTCAGATGAAAAAGGATAGTGAAGAATGGAGAGGTATAACTTGTGTACATGTCGACGGAATGGAATGAAGTCAAAATTAAAAGATAAGATAAAGAGACAGATAATCAGTCAGTAAGGAAAGTACCAGATTGTCACAATGAGTCACCTGACACTAGTTAATGGCATTTTATGACAGATTGATTGTCAAAAGCGCCGTATTACCAAAATCTGGTCTGGAACAGGCAGAGGTATCCAGTGATGTCTGCAACAGCACTGGCCTTGAAGTGTATTTGGCCATTAAACCCAATAAAAATCAAGTCTAACTTAAGGATTAATCTATTTGGCAACCCCCTTTCCCGCTGCAACCCTGGGTTGCTAACAAACATGCAAGAAACCCCTTGAATGCTTCATTGATTATGTCATAAATGACATTTTTGCTGTTCCAGCATGCAAAGTAGGGGATTGAAATATGATAACATTTTCCACAGGTTTTCAAGCAGCGCAGCCTGCCACATAGAAATTTATAACCTACCCATTCTTCATTTTGATACCCTTGCCCTCCTCCCTTGCCACAATTTTTTGTAAATACACTTATATATTTCTATTATTGATGAATATGAATTTTAATTGAGGAAAAACAAAGCACTTTTGAGGGAAACCAAATGAGGAGAAAAGGCCTCCCATCAATTGGCCAATCAGGAATCATAAAATGAAGATTGGATCAAAAGAAGAACAAGTAAGGGATAGTAGCAGCCTTGCACATGCAAACTTCTGGGCTTGCAATCTTTAGAGTCTGTTTGGATGCCAGATTCCAACTGGAATCTGATTTTTGATGGCAGCCGGAATTCGCGAGAGTCCTGAGTCAAAAAATCGTCACAACAAATTAAATAGTGTAGATAACGTCTTTCTGCCTGCAACATCTCTCTCCACGCTGCAAGCACACCCCTTGGGCATAATTCTTCATGGTTTGCTGGTCTGAAAAATAAATTACTATTCAATATGAATACTTTTGTAAAAATGAGTACCTTGTATCAGCTCTACCCCACTCAGCAAGGTGGTAATGAACACCATAATAAGGGACTAAATGTGCATCACAAACTCCAAATCCACCATTAGCAAAATAGAATTTTATGAGTGGAATTGTGAGATCAGTGAGACAGGAGTGTGCAAACATTGTGGCATTAGCAGCTGATCCTTCCCATCCACTGATGAAGTAAACAAACTTCATTGTGAACAAAACACAAGCAAGGCAGTTCTGGGATACACCACTTTTGTAATTTTATGCAGAGTGTTGATCTGTTGCTGATGGACAGCAATTTATATGTGTTCCATCCATTGCACTGATTGCCATATCAAACCAAGAACTGAATTTTAGTTGTTAAATGTACTTGGCTATGGGATTATTTGTGCTTGGAAGCTGAACATATTTTTCATACAAGGGACCTGATGAAACTGCCTTGAGAATTCCTTGAAAGCATCTACAACATTTATTAGTGGGAGTGAATTATTTAATTATTTCACTAAACAAAAGAAATACATTGAAATCGTTTCATTTGACTATTGAAATCTTTCACCAACATGTCTAATTGACAGACCAGTAACACACATGTAGAGAAAGATAGCGACTTGCTCCTTCAGAGTGGCATACTTGGAGTCCTTGAGATTGGATAGAGCATGTAGTTCTTCAATAAATATCAGGAATAGATGTAGCTGCATTCTGAGCTCTTTTTGAATGTGATCTGGGTGCCCATGTATGTTACGACAAGTCTTTTTTCTTTTTTCTTTTCTCTTTTCTTTTTCTTTTCCTTTTCCTTTTCTTTGTTATCTTTCACATCATTGATACATCATCGTACGCTCTGATGAACTTTACTTTCATCTTTTATGATACATCTTTTGATGAACGTTTGATCTGTTTCTTTTATTCTTATATACATCTGCTGATGAACATTCAAACTCGTTTCAACTCGATCAGTTTCTCTTATTCTTATATACATCTGCTGATGAACATTTGATCTCGTTTCAACTAGCTGTACAGTTCATAGTATTTATACGAGGGAGCATCTACTGTATTCTTTAGCTAGTTCTTGAGAATCCAACCTGCTTAACCTGCTCAAACTCAAACTTGAACTTGTTCTTGTACAACGATTGGTGGTTAGATTACGCACACTGCGTAACTCTAACTTGAGATCGTAACAAAAGAACTAGCTTCTCACTCTACCATACTGCTTCGTCCACAAGCAGTATTGGTGTTATGGACACTTTATTTTCTTTTGCTTTTCCTTTTTCTTTTCCTTTTCGTATATAAAACCTTCCTGTCACATGATGGACAACATCATGTGATTGTTACGACAAGTCTTTTCTTTTCTTTTCTTTTCCCTTTTCTTTGTCATCCGTCACATCATTGATACATCATCATATGTTCTGATGAACTTTGCTTTCCATCATATCTATGAAACTCCATCATATCTTTGATGGACTTTCACTTCTATCTTTTATGATACATCTTTCGATGAACACTTGATCTGTTTCCTCTATTCTTATATACATCTGCTGATGAACATTCAAACTCGTTTCAACTTGCTGTGCGGTTCATAGTATTTATACCAGGAAGGATCCACTGTATTCTTTAGCTAGTTCTTAAGAATCTAACCTCCTCTTACTTGACACCGCTTGGAACTCGCTGTTCTTGACTACTTGACTGTCGGCTTTATCCACGCACGTGAATATAAGCTTGAAGTCGTAACAATCGGGAGCCTGAACCAGACACCACAACATCTCGATGCAGAACCTTCTCCGCAAACTACGACACCGACGACAGTGGTGAACGAAACGCCCTACATCAGACGTTCAACCCACTACCCGAACTCCAGGACTATCGTCAGGAGAAGAATACTTCACCGACACCTCTGAACCCTCTGAAAACTCTGAACCGAACGAAGCACAAATGGTTGACCAAATGGCAATCGACACCCCGAAGACAAGGGAACTCTCTCTTAACAAACCTACACCTTTCAACGGTGAACGGTTTAAAAGCAAGAAATTCCTTCAAGAATGTATCCTCTATATGGGGATCAACAAGGACGTCTATGACACTGAACTGAAGCGAATTGCGTTCATGCTCTCTTTCATGCAAGAAGGGAACGCGGTCGTTTGGAAACAACAATTCGTCCAGAACAAACTGAACCTCGACACAGGGGATATTGACTTACCGACATACAAGGAATTTATCGACGAATTCCAGAAGGCCTTCAAGCCAGAAGAAGAAGACATTGATGCATTGGACAAATTAAAAATGCTCCGACAAAAGAACCTAACCGCTGAACAACTAGTAACCAAGTTCAAATTACTGGTTGGAGAAGCGGGGATGACCAACAACTCTGACACCGCAAACAAACTCCTGATCGAGATGTTCAAGACGGCACTAAACCCGGCGCTAGTACAGAAGATCATCATGTCTGAGAAGAAGCCCACAGAGATCGAAGAATGGTACGACAAAGCCATGTCTTTCGATAGGAGCCATCGACTCGCAATGGCAATAAGAGGCCCATCTCAGTCAAACGCGAGATTCATTCCCAGATCCAGCGCCAAAGAAAGACCCCTTGCAATGGACATCGACGCCATGACCACTGAAGAACGAACAAGCCTTATGAAAAAGGGGGCTTGTTTCAGATGCAAACAAACAGGACATCTCGCAGTAGATTGCCCTCTGAAGAAGAAGAACAATCCTTTCATACCGGAAGGAAGCACCGAAGAAGAAATGGACAGCAAAGGACCTTCATGCCCATATCCGGGAATTGAACATGGAGGAGAGAGAGGAACTGGCGAGTTTGGCGATGGGAGACCAGGAGAAGAATACCAACACTGAGGATTTTTAAAACGGAGAACCGAATCGACGTCAGTCTCTCCACGATTAGGCATCTATTCTGTATTTATGGCTACACTCGAGAATAAATCTATGCATTTACCGATTTCGTTCTCTGCCATAAAAAAACGGAAAGCCACAAATCGTCGAAACCTCAGGTCTAATTGACTCTGGAGCTGGTGGAAAATTCATCGACCAAAATTACGGCTAGGAAACTAGGACTCGAACAAAAGAACCTGAAGAGGAGCCTCACGGTGTACAACGTGAGACGGAACTCTCAACAAGAAAGGAACAATCTCTACTTTTGTAGAACTTAATCTCACTATCGGGAACAGAACGAACAAGGAAATTCTATTTGTCTCTGGATTAGGACGACAAAAATTATTCTAGGACTACCTTGGCTTCAGAAACGAAACCCTGACATTGATTGGGAAACTGGAAAAGTTAAATGGAGGGTTTCCAAATCTATCCGCACCACTACTGTGGAAGAAGAACTGGAAGAAACTGAACCGATCATGGACACCACGGACGCCCCACTCGAAGACTTCAACGCTTTGGTAATAGATTTTATCGAAGCCAAAGACTCCGAAGAATTGGACCAGGCATGGATCAACGAAAACTACAGCTTCACAAACTCTGGCAATGGAACACAAAAATAGGACACCCGCTAAGCCTCTGGAAGAACTTATTCCCCTGGACCTCCACAACTATCTTGGACTTTTTGACAAAAAGCAGCAGATCGATTTCCCATCTCAAGACCCTGGGACCACAAAATCGAACTGAAACCTGAATTCAAACCAAAACCATGCAAGGTCTACAGTCTCACCCTGGAAGAACAAATTGAACAGGACAAATTTCTTAAAGAAATGCTGGACAAAGGATATATCGTCAGATCAGAATCAGACATTGCTTCGCCCTTTTCTTTGTAGCCAAGAAGGACGGAAAACTGCGACCTTGTCAAGACTATCGATATCTAAATGAATGGACAGTAAAGAATGCCTACCCTTTGCAACGGATCCCCCGATCTACTGGACAAACTCATAGGAGCGAAATTCTTTACCAAACTGGACGTCAGACAAGGATACAACAATGTTCGCATTCGAAAGGAAGATCAACGGAAAGCCGCCTTCAAAACAAATCGAGGTCTCTTTGAACCCACGGTTATGTTCTTCGGATTATGCAATTCCCGGCTACTTTTCAATCCATGATGGATTCGCTGTTCGAAGGCGAAATATCTGGAGGATTCGTGATTATCTACATGGACGACATCTTAATCTTTGCCGAAAATCAAGAAGATTTGGCAAGATACGAACGGATTGTCCTGCAAAGGCTAAAGGATAACGACCTATACCTCAAACCGGAAAATGTGTCTTCAGACAACGAAAAGTTGAATACCTGGGAATGATAATCGAAGAAGGAAGAATCTCCATGGACCAATCAAAACTTAAAGGAATCCGAGACTGGCCCGCACCCACCACAGTAAAGCAAGTCAGGGGATTCCTGGGATTCGAAATTTCTACCGAAAATTCATCAGGAAGTTCTCTACGGTGGCGCAACCCCTGAACGATCTCCTAAAGAAGGACAAGAAATTCGAATGGATGGACGCAGCTCAACGAGCGTTCAACGAACTAAAACGACGATTCATGGAAGAACCGGTTCTCTCTATGCCAGACCCGAGCAAACCATTTCAAATCGAATGCGACGCCTCTAAATATGCATCTGGAGCTGTTCTGACTCAACTCGATGGTAACAGCGAAAGACACCCATGCGCATTCATTTCAAAAACCTTTTCTGCGACAGAAAGGAACTACGAGATCTACGATCGAGAACTCCTGGCAATTGTACAAGCATTACAGGAATGGAGACACTACATTCAAGGATCTGAACATACGACGATCATCCATTCTGACCACAAGAACCTGACCTACTTCAGAAGCCCAAGAAACCTGAACAGACGGCAAGCTCAATGGTCATTATACCTATCCGAATTTGATCTGAAACTAATCCATATGCCCGGAACAAAAATGATTCAATCTGATGCTTTATCGAGAAGACCAGATTTAATACCAGACGAAGACCACGATAACGAAGATGTGACTCTACTACCGGAAGAACTTTTCGTCAATCTAATCGACACCGAACTACAACAAAAATCATTGATTCGGAAGAATTTGACACAGATATTGCAGAAGTCTTGAAGGCTCTATTGCAAAAGGACCATCGAACTTACAAACCGACCTCGGCGACTGGAAAACGGAGGAATTCAACGGGAAAAACATTATCTTTTATAAAGATAAAACATATATACCGAAGAACCAAAATCTACGCCAACAAATTGTAAAATCTTTTCATGATCTACCATCAGCAGGACACCCCGGAGAACTAGAAACTTACAATGCAGTAAAGACACATTACTGGTGGCCTGGGCTACGATCCTTCGGTAAAACAATACGTCAAAGGCTGCGGAATCTGTCAACAATTCAAGATTAACAGAAATCCCTCTCACCCATCTTTCATGCCAATTGCCGGACCAACTTCTACACAACCATTTGCAAACTGTTCAATGGACTTCCTAACCGACTTACCACCGGTTAAAAACAGCGGGACAGATCGTGGATGCACTCATGTTCGTGGTAGACCATGGGCTTACTAAGGGGTGATTTTAATACCTTGCCGGAAGAAAGGGAAACCGGGAGAGGCACTTGACGCTGGAAGGAGCAGCTCAACTCTTACTTGACAATCTTTTCAAATGATTCGGACTCCCAGACAGCATTATCTCAGACTGAGACCCCTATTCACCGCAAAAGTCTTCCAAGAACTCATGAAACTCTTAGGGATCAAGTCCAAATTAACGACGGCTTATCATCCAATAGGAGACGGAACCACCGAGCGATTCAACCAAGAAATAGAAGCCTACCTATCCATCTATTGTTCTTCACACCCAACTGATTGGAACAAGTCAGTGGGAACATTAGAATTCACTCACAACAACAGGAAACACTCCGAAGGGTGAAAACCCCGTTCGAACTCACCCTAGGTTCGTCTCCGCTGGCCATTCCACTCGCATTCGAGAACACCAAAGCCCCATCTGTGGAAGAAAAGTCAAACATCTCCTGAGAGATCGAGAAGAAGCGTTAGCCGCCCATGAACTTGCAAGACAAAGGATAGCCGAGCGACGAAAATCGAACTTCAAACCATTCGAGAAAGGAACGAAAGTTTGGCTAGACTCCCGCAACATCTCCACGAGGTATCATTCAAAGATGAAACCAAAACGAGAAGGCCCATTTATGATCATGGAAGTCTTGGGACCTCTCACGTACAGACTCAAAATACCCAAGATATGGAAGATCCACGATGTTTTCCATGCCACTCTACTCATGTCATATAACGAGACAGAAACATACGGACCGAACTTCCCTAGACCACCACCCGAGATCAAAAATCAAGAAGAACACTGGGAAGTTGAAACTATTCTGAATCACAGAAAGACGGGACGAAAACCCAAGAAAGGAAAGCAAAAATATCAGTATCTTATCAAATGGACCGGATTCCCTATCTCCGAAGCAACGGGAAAAGAAGACACATTTGACAACAACAACGAGGTCCTTTGAGAATATCAACAATTACACAAACTCTGACCATCCTGATGCCTCGCCTCCTCCAACGTATTGCCTCTTCTTTCACTCCGAAACTCCGGAAACAAACCAACTCGAAACCCCAATCTTTGATACCCCTTTGGCCGATCAGACTGTGGAAGAGCTTGAGACGCTGCAAAAGAAATTCTCACCGCATACAAAGAAACGATTGATCAGAAGGAGACGGCAAAACAAAACTACTGCCCAGCCACTGCTAAATCTTGTTAGAAATAGACAATAATGCACAAATCAGTAGCTATACTGATGAGTAACAATAGAGTCAAATCTCAAATGCGCAACAATGACAAGTATGAGTGAAAATAGTAAATTGCTTCTGTAGACTCCAAATCTTGATCTAGTGTCTTTGTTTCCTCAGACATAGTAGGAATACTGGTCTTTTACATGGATAAGTGTCTAAAAATGGCGAGGCGTGACTATAGGTGTCCACAATATTGCGTCAAAACACCAAACCTATAATTACGTGACAAATTATATATCACCGGAACCGTCTCAACGAGGGGATTCCGGATCAGTGATCAGAATTTGAATAATTTTACTCTACAAAAAGTTATTAACAGAACAGTGTGCAAAAACACCGAAAAGAGCGAATTCTAACTAAGTGTCCATTTGTACAAGTCCAAATATCAAGTGTAGAACATTAGAAACAAAGTGTTTAATCACAAAAACTAACAAATCTGCCCACTACCAAGCCAGATCTCTATGCCTCAAGTTAAATCTGGTTGAACGAGAACTCCATCGGCGCCTTCCACTGATCGCCAAAGTAGTTAAAAAGGCCAAGTCGTTCTACCTCTAAAAACACACCTTCATCTACTAGAACACACAACATGTCTTTTATCGATACTCCAGCCACTTCTTCCTCTTCCACCCCTGCCAACTCCCGCTTACGAGGGCAAACGACCTGCTGTGCCTCGTCACTTTCAAACTCTGTCGACCCCCCGAAGTCATGAATCTCCTCGCCCGACGACGTAGACGGCCCAGAACATCTGCTCGCGAATTTGAAGACCCAGACATCGCCCCTCGCGAATTGACGAACTGGCAAAAGTCTCCAGAGCTCACCACCAAGAAGAACGAGAAATTTGTCTTGCCAGACACCGGTCTCGTGTCCGACAAACTATGGCAACAATCCTACTAGATCAACTCCAATCGTGGGGATTTGAAAGGGAGCTCTACGACGTGTTGAAGGAGATTCGACGTGAATCACCTACTGTGCGAAAACCGTCCGTATTTTCCTTTACTAGCACCCCATTGCAGAACGCCGTTCCTTCTTGTCCGCTTCCCGCTCGTCCTCCCGCTTACCGATGAACTGTACGATTTTCGCCGATCATTGACAATTTGCCACAGATTTCGCCTCCCACCTCCACTCCCTCAAGATCTCCAATTCCTTTGCCAACACCTCGACGATCTCCAAAAACAACGAATCGTCAACAAAGCTCGTCCACCGCTTCGTCTTCTGCAACGAATCGCTCAACGAGAGCATCGTCGTCGGTCACGTGCTTTCAATGCGCGAACCTGGACACATTCACCCAAGATGCCCCAGATTCAAATGCATTCACTGCCACCGATATGCACCCGGACATTCCTTCAGAGACTGCAGCTATAACCCAGAAAACGAGCAACACGTTGACCCCTTTTATGGAGGAGCTGTCGACGATCTTCTTGACAACGCCGGAATTGCCAACACCACAGGCGAACCATACGGAGACTATTGAGCCCACAGAAGTAATGGATTTCACGCCTTCTGAGGCATAAGGAGTGTAGTACGGGGTAATGTTACGACAAGTCTTTTTCTTTTTCTTTTCTCTTTTCTTTTCTTTTCCTTTTCCTTTTCTTTGTTATCTTTCACATCATTGATACATCATCGTGACGCTCTGATGAACTTTACTTTCATCTTTTATGATACATCTTTTGATGAACGTTTGATCTGTTTCTTTTATTCTTATATACATCTGCTGATGAACATTCAAACTCGTTTCAACTCGATCAGTTTCTCTTATTCTTATATACATCTGCTGATGAACATTTGATCTCGTTTCAACTAGCTGTACAGTTCATAGTATTTATACGAGGGAGCATCTACTGTATTCTTTAGCTAGTTCTTGAGAATCCAACCTGCTTAACTGCTCAAACTCGAACTTGAACTTGTTCTTGTACAACAATTGGTGGTTAGATTACGACACCGCGTAACTCTAACTTGAGATCGTAACAATGTATCAATTCCTCAACCCATGCTTCACCTGTTAATTTGGAGTTATGATACTTATGTTTCCAGTACATGGGGATGTATAGAGGGTAGTAGTAAGAGTAATAGTATTTATAATATATACAGCTGCCACCGTGTTTCAAGTAGTGGTGGAGGCATGGAGATCACTGTAAGATGCCCAGAGATTGCGCAGAGACTGCTCAAAGTGGCATGCGTGACATGGTTACTTGATTTGGCGAGCAGCGGATAATTTCGGCTGCCATCAAAAATCAGATTCCAGTTGGAATCTGGCATCCGAACAGACTCTTACATTTGATTTGTTGTACTGCATACCAGTCAGTACTTTCTTTGTATTGAACATCTCTCTTCAGTCAAGTAAGACAAATGAAGCAGCAATAAGTATGCAGTGGTCCCTCTGTGATTGAATTGATGTTTTCAATATTCAAAGAGATAGCTTTTACAATTGTTGAGGTTCATTATCATCGTGATTATATGAAGGGGTGATGTGCTGACTAATAAACGGCAGATTCAACGGCAACACGGCAACACGGCAGCACGAGTCGGATACTGAAGCCCAAAAAGGTAATTATAAATGTAGCAACCCGGGTTGCTGATGTTGCCAAAATTCTTATTTAGCAACCCGGGTTGCATCACGGGAAAGTGGGGTTGCCAAATAGATTAATCCCTAACTTAAGTTGTAATGCCACCACAGACGCTTGCCAGCAAGCGCCCAACCCTACATTTATTGGGCTCACGTGAAGGAGCACAACGGCCGGCGGCCGGCTGGGCAGATAGTCAGGCGCCCACTTGGTACCAGGCCCACCAACCAACCACAAAGGTAATACCACTAGAATGGACAGGTACAGTATAGAATTGAATACACAGACTCAACAGAGCATGTATTCCAATATAATGATTCCATTACATATTCAACAAGGCGCGACACATCCACTTTACTGCTGTTCAAGCCGTTGCCATTACGGATCTTGTATTTACAGCCCGCAGGCAACAGAAAGTGACCAGTGAAGTGGCATTGTTCTCAGAACACGTGTGAAACCATAGCAATCATTCCGAAGGCAGTTGGAAATGGATGTTGTTCTTGTAAGCCTGGCGGCTCACCACTTCATATACAGTCCGAGCAACCAGATCCCAGAGTGTATTTATAGCGCCATTTTGGTATAACGGTTACAGCTTGTCGGACTGGCATGACCAGCTTACAGTTCCGCTGTTGTTGACTCCAGCCTTGACTTCCTAAAGATCAAGTATATCGCGCGCAAAACCGGCCATTTCTCCATCTCCTATATCTGACTTTCTCAACTGCCGACTTTCTCGTCCGGTCACGATGTTTTTGTCGGCGAATGAAGAATATTGGCGGGTTAAATAACCCTGGCTGCTCTCCTGCGGATATCAGCTACGTTCACGGTACCAGCCAGCCTGGACCCCATCCTGGGTCACAAAGCCTCCGGCCGATGAATTCGAGAGACAGAATAGGGAGGATTTTGTTTCGCTAGGGGTACGTCCACATACCGTTCACTTCCCGCTCCGAACTGATGTTCTCGTAGATTGCTCCGGTAGTAGATGTAATTCGTCTGAGTGATACCACGCCTGTGATCTTGAAGAAAATATACCATGCATGGCACAAGAGCGACTCCGAGCAAGTTATCTCAGAGTATCTATCATCTCCGGACTTGCTAGAAGACCCCGACAATCACTGTGTACCCATCTACGAAGTTTTACATATTCCCAATGACCGCGAGTTTGTGATTATAGTGATGCCTTTACTGCGTTCATTCCACTCGACGCGTTTCGACACTATAGGAGAGTGCTTGGATTTTTTCATCAGATATTCAAAGTATGTGTGTGCGAGTTTTCCTGTATCACTTTTTTGATTGTTGATCTAATCTCCAGGGCCTGCAATTTCTCCATCATCAGCGTATTGTCCATCGGTGAGAACAATTCTTTATTTGCTGTAGTATTTTTATCTAAAAGACTTTCGGTGTCTGACAGTGACTGCACTGCAAACAATTTGATGATGGATGCCTCCGAAATATACCCAGATGGCTTCCATCCTTTCAGAACTGACATGAACCGCGACCTCACGGGTCCTGCAGTACAAAAGTACGCAAGGACACAGCGGCCGCCGAAGTACTACTGGATTGATTTTGGTCTATCGGTTCGCTTTGACAACTCAGACAAATTCCCGCGCGCCGTTACCCTGCGAGGCGGCGACAAACCTGTGCCCGAGTTTCAAGACGTATCACAGGTACACAAGGCACGAGATCCATTTCCGACTGATAGTTACTACCTGGGGAATATAATCAAAATGTACTTTACCGAGGTATTTCTCTCAACATTGCAGGATGCACGAGAGTCTTAAGCTTTTGAAAAATTTCAGGGACATTCTAACGTCATTGATGGCCGTAAATATGGCCTCGACTTCATGAAGCCCCTCGTTGATGCTATGGTCCAGGATGACATGAGCAAGCGCCCGACAATTGATCAATGTGTTATCCATCTGGAGGAAATTATCCGTTCTCAGATCTCTTGCACACTTCGTGCTCAAGTCTGGCACAGTACTGACAATCCCATTGGTTTTATCTATCGTTTCCTTCCTCATTGGCGACGACGCATCGTATACATTATTACACGGAAACCAGCTGTCCCGTCATGGAATCGCAGGTCAAAATCTGCACCACCGGCCTCAAGGGTACCTCGTTAATGCCCTAGCTGTTAAAATTTTCTTCTTTCTGAACCCGCCCCATAAGAGAGACCGCATTGTGATAATGCCAGGGCAGAAATATATCGAAAAATACCAAAATACCGGCACAACAAGCAGCCTTCGCCTTCGCCACTCTCGGACAGCACTATTTTACTGAGATATTCTTCTTCTCTGATTGGTAGACACATGAAGCTTTATTTTAATGTAACGGCCGATAATTAGCTGTCAGGTGATAAAACGACGAAGATATGAATGTAGATGCCCTGATGCCGTTGCAGCTCGACAAATGACCCCAATTGGTCTTGGCTCTTGGCATTTTTATGGCACGGCGGCTATGTTCTGTTGGCATGTTTTGTCGAGTACTCCTCTCTCCCACGCCTATGATATACGTCTCTCAACGTGGATCTCTCGATCTCAACGTGAGCATATGTGATCTCCACTGTAGGGGTTTTCCCAATCGTCGCTGTCTCTGGTCCTCCAATGAAAGTTTTCAGTGTTCTTCCTATCACGACGCATCGACGAGCGATCTTGCGATTGACTGGCTGGGATGCCTCCTCAGCGCTCCAGAAACCTTTTCAAAGCGCGCCTAGTCTCTCCTAGACATACTTCGATATATGTGATATGTGATGTGCCCTACGGATCACGATATAATGTGAATTTTGACTGTTGACAAACCGCTGTAATGTAGACTGAAGGTGAGGAACATTTGGAGAGGTTTTTTTTAAAAAGTTTCAACCTGACGTTAGGCGAGGACTCAGGAAGTGCGGAGACGTGGATGAAACAAGGTGATAAGAGCTTGTAGACAAGGTTGCGACTACGGTACAGGATGTGAGGTCCACAATTATACAGGAGCGTGAGCCCTATATGATCGGCCTACGTATGGTATGTACACTATATGATACGGTCGTAACAGCCGGGCATCAGCGAGGAGTCCTAGAGGTTGGTGGCGCAGATTTTGACCTGCTACTCCACGAAGGTACAGCCGGCTTCCCTATGATAATGTATATGATGCGTCGCGCCCAGTGAGGAAACAGCCGGTAGATAAAACCAAAGGGATTATCGGTGCTATGCCAAACTTGGGCACGAAGTGTGCAAGAGCTCTGAGAACGGATGATTTCTTCCAGATAAATGATGCATTGGTCGATTGTTGGACGTTTGCTCATGTCTTCCTGCACCATGACATCAATGAGGGGTTTCATGAAGCCGAAACCATATTTAAAGCCATCGATGAGTTTGGGGTGACCCTACAATAATGAAAGAAAATGACGCAGTGAACAAAGCTCTTCCAGACACTGTAACGATAGAAAAGATACCTCGGTGAAATACATCCTGATCAAATTGCCCAGGTAGTAGATGTCCGTTGGAAAGGGATCTCGTGCTGTGTGCAGTCGCGCCATATCTTGAAATTCGGGTACTGACTTGTCACCTCCTCGTATTGAGATTGCCCGAGGAAACTTGTCCGACTCGTCAAATCGGACTGATAAGCCAAAATCAATCCAGTAGTATTTGGGCGGTCGTTGAGTCCTTGTGTACTTCTGAAATGCAGGACCTGTGAGGTCGCGGTTCATGTCGTAATTTACAGGGTGGAACCCATTGGGATAAATCTCAGATGGATCCATCATGACATTGTTTTCTGTACAGTCGCTGAATGGAGACTGAGTAGGTATTCACAGTATTGGCTGAGCCTAACCTCACCGATGGGCGATATGACGATGATGAAGAAACTGCAGACCCTGGACGACATATTAGACGGCACAGAGGTGTGATTCCATGCGCGGTATACCTTAAATATTTGATAGAAGAAGTCCAGACATTCTCCAATGGTGTCAAACCGTGTAGCGTCGAATGGATGTAATAAAGGCATCACGATGATCACACGTTCGGTGTCGTCTGGAATGTTCAAAACCTCATAAATGGGCACACAGTGGTTATCTGGGTGTTTCAATAGTTCTGGAGAAGACAGATATTGAGAGATAACAAGCTCTTGATCGAACTCGTTATCTGCTTGGTATACCTTCTTCAACATTACGGGTTTGTTATCCTTCAACCGAATGGCATCCATGACTGGTAAGTGCTGGGTAATCGTCAATACGGCATGCCACTTATACAGATGTCGTGCACACGCACCCTCGACGAATGTAGTCTTCCCTGTCTAACACTTCCAAGTCGTCGACAGGAGGATTCGTAACCCAGGAGGGGGTCCAGTCTGGTTGAAAACGGGGGCGAAGTTGATAACCGCGAGACAGCAACCATGGTTGGTTGTCACGCCAAAACACTTCTTGAGGTTCCAAATCCATTCAGAGAGAGGTGCGTAAAGATAGTGGAGGCCCACCAATGTCACCGGAGTTTACTATATAGACAAGCTCGACGAAGAGAACAATTGTCAAGGGCGGTTCCAGGAAAGTTGCCGTTTCTCACGCCTTCCCTTTTGCGAACAATGGGCGACCACAGACCACATTCGAGTCAGATGGTGTGTACGTAAAGCAACGTTATTCTATTGTACTTGAACAGACAGGAAGACAGCCTGAGATGAGTGATGCGCATTGCCATCGGATCCATCGGCACTATACGAGCCCTGAGACAAGTGCATAGACGATTTAGATGATGAATGATTTCCTTTAGATTAATAGTACATTAGCTGACTGTCGGGCGCTTAATCATACCATCCCAATTATAGGGCTCCATAAAGCTTATTGTGAACGTCATCGTTTTATCAAGGTGACCCATGCTTCTGTATGGTGACACCGCTATCTTGAAGTCATTATAGATCACCCTCGAATAGATTAAGCAGGCCAGCAGACTTGCGTTTGTTCTCACGTTGGCTTCATTTCTCTTCGACCACGCCTGTAGGAAAGAACATGCCAGCCGACCCGAGGGGTCCAAGGAGACCCTTATGAGTCTCTTGGCGACCTCCAATGAGCGATACAACATTTTCCGGATCAGGCGATTGAAAATTTGGAGTCGCAGGATCCAGATTCTATCGTCGATGCACCTCTCGAAACTCTTCCTGGCCCAGTCACCCCTCCCTATTCCAATCACTTTTATTATAGTCTCCCCGTACGTTCGCCTCTCACACCCCCTCCTCACTCAAGGCTCTAGCCATAAACAGCGAACAGACGAAGTCGACAACAGCCCGTCAGCGGGCAAGAGAAACAAGCTTTCAACGAATCACGAGAGTCCTGCTGTGAAGGAGTACCCACGCAAACCTACTGGCCTTTCTAACTTACAAGAGAATAATTTTCAATGACCCATCGCAGTCACGCCTATTTCAGTAAATCACGCCTCCGTGTGATATCTTTAATTAGACGAGCAAGCTGATATTTACCACGGACAACTTCGATGATTGATGATGGCTCGGAAGGACGAACTTCGGATGTAATAAAACTGTAAGTACCCGCCTGCGGGTACGTCTCGTGAGAAGGAGAGCCACGTGTTTTGACTGCCCCAACATTTTATCTTATTTCTCTCTAATCTGTACCACGACCGATTGCGTAGGCAGTCAACACAATTCATCTTACCCATTCATTACATACCGAATTTCTCTAAATCCCACTCACCCATCACCTTTCATTTCGTATAATTTTTTATCCTAGTCACAAGTCTATACACATAATAGGTAGAGTAGAGTACCATTGTGATGCGAAGAGGGGTCACCCTTCAGCATCGCCATCGGTCCTCTACGCCCTAGAGATAACGCAGCACAACATCGCTGACCTCTCCCCCCACCTACTATCTTACCACTCACCTTTAATTACAAGGCGCGACGCACCGTCTTTGAGATATTATTTCTGTTCCTGTGTTGAAAAATCATTCTAACGTACTAGCGTTTAGCATTTTTAAAACATCGAGATTCCATTGAAGCGGCGACATTAGAATTGTGAACTCTCTTACCAGCTGCATAACTCAGGATGTAAATTGGTCAAGCCCCAAACTTGAACAAAGTCAACAAATGCTTTATTCCAGTCGTGTTAGTTACAATCTCATTTTCGATGGCGGTCCACCGTCTTCGGCGTCACTGGGTGTCATTCCTTGATATTACGTTACTTGTCTGGTGTGAGTTACTGAAAACGTGAAAAACTTCGTCAATCAACTTTAGTCTTTAACAATTATTCATTTCCTCATGCTTATCTACTTCACCTCCGCACACGGCGTCCATCATTTACTGCTTTCCAGAACGGAGCTTGAACCTCAGGAAGTGCTTTGGCGCGACAAACAACCATGGTTGCTGTCCTGGGGCTATCAACTTCGCCCTCGTTTTCAACCTGACTGGACTTCGTTGTGGGTTACAGTCCCTGCTGTTGACATCACTGACTTGCATAAGAGGGGTACTCACATTCGTCGAAGAGTACGTGCTCAGTGACTGTACGAGTGAAATACCATTTTGATTAATCTTGTAGCCCTCACCAGTAATAGATGCAACTCAGTTGGTGGATAGTAAACCCGTAAGGCTGAAGTATGTATACCAGCCAGACAATGGGCTCGATCGGGAGCTCGTTATCTCTCAATACGTTTCTTCTACAGGAAACACGCAAATTATAACTGTGTTCCTTTTTATGAAGTTTTGAATATCACGTAGGACACCACATTCGTGGTTGATTGTGATGCTTCTATTACATCCATTAGATACCATGCGGTTTGACACGCACTATTGCAGAATGTCTGAATTTCTTCTATCAGAGTTTCAAAGTAACCACGTATGAAGTCAGATGTTTCTTCGCTGTATAACGTGTTGTCCAGGGTCTGCAATTTCTTCACGATTGTCATATTGCCCATTGGTGAGGGTACGTTCGATTATTACTATGAGGCACTTGCACTGAGCACTCCATCCTTCTGAGACTTACTCTGATGGGTTTCATCTGAGCCCATATCATCTTATCTTCTACATTTACGTACCACGTGACCGCGATCCCCAACCCTATGCACCGTACACACCTGTAACTCAGTCAGTCGTTCTATCGATATATCGTGGTACTGTAATTTTCCGCGTGACTCTCAGTGAGCCTGGTGACGCCAGGCTTTCATCATCCTGTGAAATATGACATGAACCGCGATCTTACTGGTCCTGCATTTCAGAAATACACAAGAACTTAACGATCCCCGAAGTACTACTGTATTGATTTCGGAATATCAGTCCGATTTGATGAGTCGGACAAGCTTCCTCAGGCAGCTTCAATACAATGAGATGATAAGTCAGTGCCCGAATTCGAAGATATGATGTGACTGCACACAGCACGAGATCCCTTTCCAACATGGTCTTGCTCTATGTGTCATCTTCATTCGTTGTTTCAGGGTCACCTGAGTTTGTAGTTGAGCTTTAAATACGGCTTCGCCTTTATGAAACCCCTCGTTGATGTCATAGTGCCGGAAGACATGACCAAACGCGCGAAAACTGATCAATGCTTCGTCTATTTTGAAGGAATCATTCATGTACAGAGCTCGTCGACACTGAGGTCTGGCACAGTACCTATAGTTCCGTTACCCTAACAATCATTTTGTACCCACTTCATTGTTTTACATTCCTAATAACCTTGAGTTTGGGCCGAATCTCATAGTTGCTGCATGCAGCACAGTACACAAGAACGCAATGACCCCAAGTATTACTGGCTTGATTTTGGTCATTCGGTTCACTTTGACAACGCAGACGGTCAATTCGGTGGTCACTTTTGCTATAAATCATTAGGTATAAACAATTTGATTAAGTTATATATAACAGTGTGCAGACAGAGAGAACTGCATAGAAATGGTATGTGGTGATAAAATGAAAATGCCAAAAATTTGAATAAAATGGCAAAGATAGATGCCGATGCGGCTGATTGCGGGTTAACGAGAATATCCAATTTGGCTTTGGCTCTTGGCATATTTATGACACGGCGACTATCTTTTACTCCCTCTCCCGCCGTGTATTTCCCTCAATGTCTCTCTGTCTCTTCCTCTGATGATATAACGCCTCATTTTAACATAAATGTGAGCATTTGACATCTCCCTTGTGCACCTGTGGGGCACTTTCCAACGTCCATCGTGATTCGGGACGCCATGATTTTTGCCTCTGAAACCACTACGACGCGTAAAAGCGCGATCTTGCGATCGACTAGGCCTGAACTTCTTCTCACAAATCACAAAATCTTTGAATCTCCATCCATGAAGCTACCGCGGCATCTGGTGGCAAGCTATTGTTGTGGACATATGAACTTAGAACATGGTTTGAGTGAACGACAGTAAGCAAGATTGTATGTTGCCCGATCCTTATGCTTTGACCATTGCTTCGGCATCTGTGGGTCGGTGAAACTATACATGTCTGAACTCAATGTGAAGAAAATATCTTTAGGCTGGGACCCGGTACGCCACCCCACATTGCATGCGGTGTCAAGATTGGGAACTTGATCTGTTGATCTTTAGGCAACGCAATGATCGCGGCAACATATGTCAATGATGTCAGAGCCCTCACAGTTCAGGATTACGAACTTGTTGGAAATATATATAAAAGTAACTTTCAACATGGGATGTCCTCCTCAGCGCTCCAGAAAACCTTCCAGAGCGCGCCTTCTTCAACGCTGTGCATTGCTGTTCATTCTACACGTGATGTATCCCGCCCTAATTCCACATCACATCCTAAAACGGTGTTCCATAAAGCCTCGTGGCTAAAATGACTCAGGAAGACCCAAGGAGAGGTGCTTTGCTATTCCACTTCCCTTCCAATTCCTACCTCTTAGCATTATGGCCAAGTGTATGCTGAACGAGGACATTTGGCACCACGTTCTTAATTTCATCCCCACCGAAGATCTGGAACGGATCAATGGCTGCCACCCTGTTCTATACGAGGCATGGATGAGGTCCCGCTACGCCACGCTTGAAATTGTGAAGCGAGATAAAGAGATGAAAAGGTTGTTAGCACATCTCTGGTGCGTTCTTCTTTATATCCACCTTAAATTATTCTTTGACATAACATTATCATAGTGACCCGAATGTCGCCACGCACGTCAAGAAGGTCGAAATTCGCCCGTGGCTGGTCCAACCTCGGACCAAATCACATCGCAGTCGTACAGAGAACCTGATTGTTCAGTTCCTTGAACTCCTCGACCCTTATTACACGAAGAAGAAAGCAGAACAGCGCCTTCAGAAGCGGTTGAGCAAGGACGTTACCAGGATCAATGCCGCGTTCAAGCAAATGAAGAACGTAATGGAGTATACTAATTGGGACGACTCTCTTGGATATCATCCTGAGCTTTATAATGCGTTCCTGACCCCAGCTTTGGAGACTTGGTCCAGTCACTTGGTCAAACTCACCGTCAAGGTCCCACCCACGATGCTCAATTCACTTGCCCGAATACGCCTTCCTAAATTGGAAGACTTCGTATTTTATTTTTGCACAGGGTCTCTTTCCTTCAAAGAAATCAACGGAGTCCATGATGGCTTTGTCGTGTTTCTCAATAACCTGAAGGACTCTTTGACCTCCTCGCATTCCTCTCCACTTACACCTCCCAGGATTTGGACCTCAGTCGGATTTTTCGGAAAATGGGATTCTTTCCGTCGCTTAAGAAGATCACACTTTCTATTCCGTTTGATGGAGGCCACCTTTCCGATCCCATGACGTTCGTCCGATTCTTGGAGAAACACCGTGCCACGCTGAAGGATATCGACCTGTTCTCCAGCCGATGCACCCTCGCATTAAACCTGGCGACCCCGATTTCATCAATTGGATTCAGAGAATCATTGGCGCTGTGCACGTGCCTTTCCCTCAACTTCGCAGCGTCGGGATGTCCTTACGTCCTTTGCGCGCTCCTTTGGACAGTTTCATACGATTCGTTGACATGCACAGCTCGATGCTCGATTCATTAAAGTTAACCGACCGTGCTTTGTCCCATAGCGAAGTGTTGACGGTTCTTCGCTCGCCCAGCGTGACTGGCTTTCCACCACTAGACGTTACTGAGTTGCAAATCAAAGTTGACACCCTCTCTGCTCATCTCATCGTTGATCTTGCATCCTTGTTACCCCACTTAAAGATTCTCAAGATAGACTGCGGTAAGATATCGACGGAGCGTGGGATAGTGAGTTTTCCTTTGGGTTTGTACAAGGCAACGTCACTCTAATCAAGCCTTTCCTTCTCTTTACCAGTCAGAATTTTCGCACGTCTTGAACGATAATCAAGGCGTGATGACTGAGTGGAAACTTCAACGATTGGCAATGCACATCTCTGGAGTATAATCTGGCCATGCGTATTGGACGAGATCTTCGCGTGTATTTGCCTGAGCTTAGCGTCAGTATCTCCTTGCCTTCATGACCTTCATGACCAATCGTGTATCTCTTTTCTTTCTTCTTTCATCTGTTGTTGTACAACAATTATGCCCCATCCATGCTCTCTTTATCCTTTCTTTACTACACATTGCACATCAATTTGCTTTTTTGTTATTACAGGTTCTGAAAGATAATAATTTAGTAATATCTGTTTTGTACTAATTATGTAGAGTATTGTACAAGCTAGATATGGTTTTCATCTGTGTAGAATAGTCTCCACCCTTCTCCAACACTGCCCTTGTATCATAATCAAACCTAAAGCATCTCGAATCGCTCCAGGTTCCTAAACGCTATTTATAGATCTCGGTCAATATTCCGCCTGCGTTCCGGGCGTGACCTTGTCATGTATGTATGAATGCAGCTCATAAGCACTACGCTCGTTCTCAAAGCGAGTCAAGAGGCCATGAAAACAGCATCGAATGCGCTCAATAACAATAATTTAAAATTTAAAGAACATCTATGTAGTACAGTAGTCGGATTAACAAGGCAAAGCTAAACATAGCTCTGAACCTGCCAAGTGTTATGATACCGCATAAAGCGCAAAGACGAAACTGCAGAGCGATCCACAGAGGTTGGCAGCACAACATTTTGTCTGCTGCTCCATGACGGTACAGCTGGCGTCCGAGTGATAATGTATATGATGCGTCGCGCCCAATGAGGAAGAAACCAGATAAAACCAAAGGGATTGTCGGTACTGTGCCAGATCTGAGCACGAAGTGTCCAGGAGCTTTGAGAACGAATGATTTCCTCAAGATGGACAACGCATTGATCGATTGTTGGGCGTTTGGTCATGTCTTCCTGCACCATGGCATCAACGAGGGTTTCATAAATGCGAAGCCGTATTTAAAGCCATCCAAAAGTCCTGAGTGACCCTAGAGAAACGAAAGAGAACGAGAGAGTCAGCAAGACTTTTATAAACGCTGTGGCGACGAAAAATGATACCTCGAGGAAAAACATCCTGACCAAATTCCCTAGGTAGTAGATGTCCGTTGGAAAGGGATCTCGTGCTGCGTGCAGTCGCGCCATATCTTGAAATTCGGGCACTGACTTGTCACCTCCCTCGTGTTGAAATTGCCCGAGGAAACTCATCCGACCGGTCGAATTGCACTGATAATCCGAAATCAATCCAGTAGTATTTCGGGGTCGTTGAGTTCTTGTATATTTCTGAAATGCAGGACCAGTAAGATCGCAGTTCATGTCATATTTCACAGGATGAAACCCATCGGGATAAATCTCAGATGGATCCATCATGACATTGTTTTGTGTACAATCGCTGAATGGAGCATTTAATGCGAGTACCTCATAGTAACAATCGAACGTAACCTCACCAATGAGCAATATGACGATGATGAAGAAACTGCAGACCCTGAACAGCATATTAGACAGCATACACAGAGATAGGGCTCCACGCGTGATATACCTTGAATGTTTGATAGAAGAAATCGAAACATTTTCCAATGGTGTCAAACCGCGTAGTGTCGAATGGATGTAGTAGAGGCATCACAATGACCACGAATTTGGTGTCTTCCGGGACATTTAAAACCTCATAAACGGGAACACAGTTATTATCTGCGTGTTTTGAAAGCTCTGTTGAAGAAACATATTTAGAGATAACGAGCTCCTGATCGAACCCATTATTTGCCTGGTATACTTTCTTCAGCATTACGGGTTTGTTATCCATCAAACGAACTGCATCCATTACTGGTGAGCGCTATGTGAATAATTAAAATGAAATTTCACTTGTACAGCTACTGAGCACGTACCCCTCGACGAATATGATCTTCTCTGTATCGCAATTCAGTGATGTCGGCAGGAGGGTTTGTGACCCAGGATGGAACCCAGTCTGGTTGGAAACGAGGGCGAAGCTGATAACCGCATGACAGCAATCATGACTGTTTGTCGCGCCAAAACACTTCCTGAGGTTCAAAAGCCATTCAGAAAAAGAGGCGCGTAAATATGGTAGATGTGAAGGAAATCGACATTTCGCACGCTGTCTTTTTAGAACAACTAACAGTACTTACCCACAGTTATGATAGATCACCCTATATACATGCTAGCTATGTCTGCGACTTTTATAATAATCTTTAAACTGCATTGTAGCCGTCAAAATCATCAAGAGATTGAAATTGCGCAGTATTGACACTTCGCGGTCACGAGATCCATTGCAGATGCGTAACGAAATGACAATCTGATCCACCTACACCATGACCTCATATCTGCCTCTATGCAAGATCTCCTAAGAAAAATCTGCCGGACCCTTTGAGAGAGCCAAGCCGTGGATGGCCGCCGAATGCACCGAACTTGCCGTATATGCAGGCGAGGTTCCAATTGTTGTGCCTGAGAGGACATTGACACCCAAGTCTGGGTGACCCAGAGTGATATTCCGGCCAATTGATCCAGGAATGGTCAGAGCACGATCACTCAGCAGACAAAATCCACCATACATAGCGCACGACGAAGGTCAGATAGGACCGAGGATATGGTATTACATAATACTTTCGGTGACCTAAAGCGGATGACCTCCCAAGTCAGTACTGGCCCTATCTTAGGTCTTACCTGAACCTTACTCAATTCTTCAAATGCCCCCACTTGTGCGGCGCAGCGCCCTATTCAACCTCTCTGATACTGGACAAGGCCTTATCCGGGGCAAGGACAGCTTGCGTGACTTGCGCATGACATCTGACAAGTATGCATAGCCATCGACTGAAGATATTCCTGTGCATGTTTTGTGGTATGGTGTGCCCGATATCCAAATCTCATATCTTGTTGTAGGCATACTGTGAACGACAACTCCAACTCTCATGCAACATTTTGTGCCCTCTTCGAATGAACTTTTTCTTGCTAGTCGCCTGTTGGAAACGAACACAGGCAGTTGGAACCGGTCCGACACTCTGAGCGTGGATACAGCGATTGGTATTTTCAAGCAAAGCGGGATATCGTTTAAACAACTTCGGGATATATGGTCGATCGCGGATAGGGATGGTAGTGGTAAGTTATCAAAAGAAGGGCTGGCTGTCGTCATCCGACTTGCAGGCTGGGTTCAGGCAGGGGAGAATCTAGACGAAACTTTGTTGGAGAAAGGTAAGCGTTTCTTAACGATGTCAGTTTTCTCGTTCTTATATCCTTTCAGAGGGTCCTCTGCCTAAGTTAAAGGGGATTCCAGATGTAGTAGTTCGCCAACTTGATCCCCCATTTCCTTCCATGACCTCTGATGATGTGGAGAGGATGAAGCAAAGGTTTTGGAATGCGAGCCTGCCAATGGATTTCTCCAGAGTCTGTTTTCCTCTAGATAAACAGGCATATATTTTGGTATCTGATTCCTCTTACTCAGGACGCCAAGTGGCTGAGGCTTACATTGGCTTGATGCCCGATCTTTCTTTCGAGATTTACCACAAAATCTTGTTCGTCAACGAATAATTTCTTTATTCCAATTATATCTAATTAATGCATCCCACTTTTAGACAACTTCTTGATGTGAAAGATGGTCTAATTGATTTCAAAGGTTTCGCTGTAGGCATGCATATTGTGAGAAGCCTTCACAGCTCCTTGATATCCTCCGTACCTTCATCCGTACCTCCCGAGGACTGTATAATTTTGGACGATGTTCATATTGGCAGTGATCACTTGACCCAGGAGGAAGATTCCGATCCAGTCCGACAAGCAGGCGATATTGCTCTCTCGGAAAATGTCGACTTTGATATACAGGAGCTCTTGGAAGATGTCGAAATGCACGGACA